>PVJL010003054.1:139190-170549 GCA_004026885.1 Lyroderma lyra
TTTTTTTTTTTTTTTTTTGGGGGGGGGGTAGTTCTCTGGCTGGGAATCAAACCCAGGCCACAGCATTGAGAGCGCCAAAGCCTAGCCACTACACCACCAGGGAACTCCCAGGACCCCCTTTGCTTTACTAGAGCACGCCACATTTTAGATCTGCCTCATGTGATCCGTGATGAACCGTGCTGTGTGTTCCAGCCACATGCCTCAAGATGACCATGGCGTGGCCCCAGAAGCACCACAGGCAGATACACTCGGGGTCTGTCTGCCCTCATGGGGCAGTTAACTCTGACCACTGGCAGCTGACAGAAGATGCCTAGTCCCCACCTACAGCCCAGGCTCAGCCTTCTCTGTACACAGCTTCACAGTAGTGACCATAAAATGGCAGTTCCTCTCTCTGCCAGCCTCAGCCTCAGCATCCTGCTGTAAGCAGGGAACCCCCTCCCTTCTCCTTCATTTATTCACATGCCTACCATCAGCATTTTGGTTCAACTCAGTAAGGTCATGGAACCCAGTTGCTTGGTCAAATATAGGTCTACATGTTGTAGTAAAGGTGTTTCTTATATGAGATTTACATTTAAACCAGCAGACTCTGAGTAAAGCAGATTACCCTCTATAATGTGGGTGGGCTTAATCCAAATCAGTAAAAGTCCTTAAATGAAAAAGACCAAGGTCCCCAAGGAAGAAATTCTGCCTCCAGCCTACCTCTGGACTAGAGATACATCAGCTCTTCCCTGGGTCTCCAGCCTGCCAGTCTACTCTGCAAATTTCTGACTTGTCAGCCTACATAATCGCATAGCTATTCCTTAAAATAAAGTCCCTGCTCCTCAAACTGGTTCTGTGTCTCTGGAGAAGCCTACTTCAGACAGATTCAGGGACTGCCATTTTCAGTCTCAAATGCATTACAGTCCTTAATTATCTTGATGCTCAGATATCCCTGGCTGGCCCCAGAGCCCTTGGCACTGACTCTTGACCCATCCTTGCCTTTCTCCGAAACTGCTCTGATGTCCTGCCACCACATGAATCTCCAGGTTCCAATTGGCCTGCTTCAGTCACAGCCATGAGGTCACCTGCCTCTCTGAGGAGGCTTATTCCAAGGCTGAGACCCAGAAGTGACCTCATCCATCACTGCAGCTTATAGAGGCACCCCTGCCCAGGACACAGCTCAAACTTGGGCTGTCCTTGTATTTGGGTGGGAGAAAAAAACACATCTGTTTCCATTAACTGAAACTTAGCATTTCCTTGTTACAAACGCAGGCAACACACAACAGCGGAATGAGCAACATGAACTGTGATATGCTTTAGTTGTACCAATGTGTTCAAAGGCCATTTCTGATCACCACTATTTCAAAATTACAACAATGAGATCTGTTGCTGGATCTCATCATTTAATTCTAACACATTAACATGGTAAATTTGTTATGAGGTCACACATTCCTTTTTAATACTTCACTCACTCTCTGTGTAGTGTATTTCCTGGTAATGGTATGTATTTTAGGCATTGGAGAGGGGATCCATGCCCAGAAAGGGCCATAGCCCCTCCCCATGATTCACTGACTTACCTAGAACTACACCAAATGGGGCTTGGCCTTGGAAGGTCAGACTGCAAAGGTGCTCACAAAGTTGCTGGAATTAAAAAATTAGCCCCAACTAACCAGTTTCTAAACCAGCATTTATTCCTGGCCTCAGAAAAGTAGGGGTGAGGACTCACCAGATGAGCCACATGAGGTGCTAGTTCAGGCATGGAAAGTCAGCACCCCAGCTCCCACACTAGTGTAGGAGGGATGGAGGAGGCGACCTTGGTAATGAAAGGAGACCCCTGCCAAAGCCTCTCGCTGTAACCTCGATTCCATATCTTTCAAGTGAGCACACATCACTTTAGAAACAAGAAACATCCAGGAAGCAAGATCAAATGTCCCACTTATCAAACCAGGTCATTAAAACTATTTCACTCCAGGCCTGAAATTCAGTTTCAAGAGCAGCTCCCAATCTGAGTCACCAGGAACCAGAACCTGGTACATCTCCAGGCAGGCTGCTCAGCCAAAGGGGGACCAGAGATCTATTCAGGAATAAAAAAAAAAAAAAACAAAGAAAAATGGATTGCCTTGCTGGCAGTGGATAGTTTGCATGGACTGACAGTGAGACTGCCTATTACAATTCAAACCCTTTGTAGACTTCTGGGCCAGGAACCCAGATTCATCCATGGCAAAGGTCAAATTATAACAGCTCTGGGAGCCCTGTATGGCCTTCATCAGAGCCAGTGCCCAGTCCAGTCTCACAGTGCTACCACGCTGCCCCAGGGAGGCACTAAGACCTCTGGAGCCAGAGCACCACATCAGCCTAGGCCACTCTCCAACCCAAACCTGGGGAAAAGTCCAGGCCTTGATAGAAAGTTGAGGCAGTGCCTAGTGTCCCCTCATTTTCTTCCAAGAGATTAAATCAACACACCTGCCTGGCTTCCATATCAAACAGTTGGTCCCAGTGGGGACAGGAACCAGAGGCTGAAGAGCAGAAAGGATGCACTAGAACCACTAGCAGCTGCTAGAAATTGAGAGCAAAACTTCTGTTTCAGGGCCCAGAAGTTGAGATCACAAGATTCACTTCCACTTCAGGATCTGCCATTTACAAGCTGTGTGACCTGAGTCAGACACTTAACCTCTCTGGCTTGGTCACACGGGGCTGGTGACCTAACTCACTTGGCTGCTAAAACAAGGTACAAACAGCACAAACCGGCTCTGCTGCTCAAGTGGCCTCCAGCTTTGGCCTCTATGTTTCAGAACATCAGAAAATACAGTATTGCCACATTCTTGAAAAACATAACAAAAATCCCTCATATGAGCAAGGGAGAAAGGCAACCAGAATCAGGGAGACCACCCTTAACTGGCTGTGTGGCCTGCAGTAGATGGATGCCACACCTAGACTGGTCAGTTTTCTCACCTGTGAAATGAGAATGACTCTAAGGACTTGGCAAGGTTACACCCTCAACCCTGGTGGGGCCCTTCTGGGGTAATCATGGCTGTGGAACCTCACTATGTCTCCTCTCCTGCCAGGGTTAACAGACAGGTCACAGGGCATAGGGGCTGGGAAAAAGGATGCGCAGGAGCTCTGGGCACACCTGGAGGCCCCAATGGGGACAGGTAATGGGACGAGTCTTTACAAAACATCATCTGAACCCAGAACCCTTCCTAAAAGTGTATCAATGACTTTAAAGAATACTTAGCAAAGTGATACCAAGCAAATAATGATAACAACAACAATAATAATAGTAAGTGTTCATTAACTATAATGATAATAATAATAATAGCAATAAATGCTCATTAAGTGAAACATGACTGCTGGTCATGCTCATATCCCCACTTCCGTCGTATGTGTGGTGGACACTACTGGAAGAACCTGGTACATATTCCATACTTGCTCGAACCCCTCAGACAGCACTGAGTGACCACCAAGCAGATGTCTGTTGTGGCTTCCTTTAATAATTGTCCCATCAACTTTCTTGTCAGGACATCTAAAACCCTGTACACTAAATCCAGTTTTCTCTGAGCAAGACCTGTTGGCAACTTCCTCCCCAGGAACTGACTCTGACAAGGGGAGAAACAGAAACTGTCCTTCAGGACAAACAGACAGATGGGGAACCAAGGACTCCTTCAACAAGTAGCTGTGTGTTGGATCCAATGGATGGTGCATCCTAGTCCCTGCAGAGGTCAGCATGACACAGGTGCCTGGACCTCTTAGTGCATGCCCTCACTCAGCCCCAGGGATGGCAGTGCCTGGCACTGTGGCCTAACTGACTGCACTTCTTTAAGAGTCACAGCATGGGTTCATGAGATGTATGTGAACCAACTCAGGGGCCACAAAAAATTCAGTACTTTCCAATTCACAGCTCAACTTACGTTTTTTTCACTAATGTGTCAAGAGGTAACTGAAGCAAACCCAAGACCCTAAAACCAAGCCTGACAACATGGCCTGAGTGCTTCAAAGCCACCAGCCAGCTGGGTCCACAGTCAATGCTAGAGAAAGTGACAAATGGCCAGCTGGGTGCCAACTTCGCATATTCAATTCCCCAGAGCAGAGTCTATAAGTAAGCATTACGACTATTTCCAGCTGCCAACTCAGGCCAAACTCCCAGTAGGAGAGGTGATCTTCTTGTTTGGTGAGTAGCACAGTGGATCAGGCCTGGGAAAAGGAACAACTTTGTGTGTTCTGCCAGCAGACAGTAAGCACTCAGGAGGCAACAATGAGGGAGCCCCCTTAGAAGACAAACACCCAAGAGGTTCCCTGGTGGTGTAGTGGCTAAGCTTCAGCACTCTCAATGCTTTGGCCTGGGTTCAATCCCCAGCCAGGGAACTCCCCCCCACCCCCACCCCCCGCCCCCACCCCCGCCCACAAGAAAAGACAAACACACAGCAGGGAATGGTGACAAAAATACCATGCAGACAAAAGACAGTGTAACTGGCTAAAAGCTAAAACACATGAGACAGAAGCCACCAGAAAAACAAAAATGAGAGTGAGACACCATTTTTGCCCAATTATTACCATAAAATTAGGACAAAAAAGATCAGACAATCTGGTGTGTGTCAGGAAATGGAAAAGGCACTGGGATGTGGCAGAGGTGGCATGAACCGTCAGCCATTGTTGGGGGAAAGAAGGGAACAAAGACAGGACTCCCAGGCAGCAGCTCAGAGTTGGGCCCTCCCTCGGCTGTGTCTGGTCCAGTGGGACAAGTATCCTGGGCCAGAGGCCAGCTGCTCAGGGGAGCCGGCAAGAATGGATGGACAGGAATCATGGGTGGGATCCATGGGTCCAGGCAAGATGTGCACGGAGACTGTGATCCCAGGCACTTCCCCCTGGTCCGTCTGACACACTTGGCTGGTGTCCAAGGGCTGACTGCATCATGTAAAATCAAAACGAAGTTGGAAAGCACTGATCCAGAAAAGGAAGGCCAGTTAAATTCACAGCTCACAGCTGGCCTGGCATGTGCCGGGCCATCCCCCAAACATTCTGTCCTTGGTGGGTAGGAGATAGGGGAGGCAGCAAGGACAATGACATTGGAAGGGAAACTTCCAAAGTCAAGGAGGAGAAGATACCAGGGCCTTAGCAGTGGGATCCCCGGGCACCCCATGAAAGTGGTTTGGGCCTGGGAGACACATGATCAGGAATAAGGAATCACGCATCACCACTCATAAGCATCCCCCAGCATCACAGTCTGGCTGGCTCAGACAAGAGGTTTGTGACAGTTGGAAGAAGTCCATGTTAGGCCACCAAATACCTCAGAGCTCTGTGGGACAGGAAGGTCCTGAGAGTGGCCCATGTCCCCTGTTAAGGACACATATTCAGTCCATTGGCCAGAGATAAACAAGGAGAGCAGGGGACCCAGGAAACAGACATGGCCAGCCAGGGGTAAAGGCCACAAGAACAGAGGGCTGGCCCTGTGGCTGTGGTGCAGAGGCTTCCGCATGTTTGTGACCACAAACAGAGCTAACTATGCTGATGGAGCGCTTTCCATGGGTCGTGGGTGTGACAGGAGTGAGGAGGGGATGAAGGGAACCCCATGCAAGGACATGAGGGGCACAGACCTGTGCTGACTGTGGCCCTCATTCAGGTGGAGGCAAGAGCAAGCAGCGAGCACACAGTCTACATTTCAGGTCCTATACGATGGGAGCTCAGCCACTGTGCAAACGGGTTAGGCCGTAGAGGTATGAGGAAGGCGGGAGGCTCTGTAGATGGACTGATGACACCCTGTTCTTTTTTTAAAAGCAATCTTGTGACTCTCCGGGTAACAAAATCTGAATGCACATTCTGAGTGAAAACAATGACATGGGGCTCACTCTTCTTGAATTTCCTCTTAATTTTTTGCAGATGTCAGGATTCCTCCTGGACTCCTGTGTGAAACTGCTGTGTACGTGTATTTTCTGTCATGTTCATCTGTGACAGGGCAAAAGCGGAAGTAGCTACAGGCTCCAGAACCCTCAGGCCCGGTATCCGGTTTTCAGAGCAGCGACACCCATCCCTCTAAAACAGGCCAGGCTGCAGAGTGTGGACTTTGGACCTCCTGACCCCACCTGTCAAGCCCAAGGCCAGTCCAGTAGCACCCACAGGGTTAATCAATGGATGAACAGGTAACAACAAAAAGCCCAAGGCCCAACTTTAAACAAACAGAGCTGTCTAGGCTGCATTGTGGCTATGGCCTGGTGGTGTCTGTGTGTAAGCTGTTTTCCTACCCACTACCTCTAACACACCCCTTGGGCTGTCATAAGAAATGCTCCTTACATGGGACCCATCCATTACTCTGTAAAGCCCTCTGTTGCCACCCCCACCACCCCCCAAGTGCTGCCACCAACTGGTCCAGATGACAGGCCTGGGAGCCTATACAGACCCTGTAGCTTTGAGCTGCTGAGGAACCATATGGCCTGGGGTCTGTGATACCTGCACCCAGGAGATCCTCGGACCACAGCTCTGACAGAGGAGCAAACTCCTACCTTTCAGAGCCATCTTAGGCCTTGACTATTCTCAAGGACAACCAGGACTGCTCATGGAAGGAAGGCACAGATCTCACAATACAACGATGACCCATACATAGCAGAGGCCCAGATGGTAGCGTCACTGTGCAGTCAGTCCCCTCGCCCCTACTACCCCTGCCCGCCTGCAGATGCCCGGCCCAAGTGCAGTCAATACCAATGAGGGTTTGGAAATAATAAAGCCTGTCCATCACCCTGGCCCTCAGCTACTGGATGGACAGCATCTCTATGTATAGGTCCACTGGGTGCGACATGAATGCAAGATGGTAGGCAGCCTCCCCGGGTCTTTAGGCTGGCTCAGAACCAACCCCAGCTTGGCCTCCAAGTGGCATCCTGCTACACTGCCCCAGACCTGGGCCCTGTGCCTTCTAGTGACCTATCCACAACACCTCTAAGCTCATCAGCCCTGAGCCATGCAACAGCAGAGGGATGCCCACGCCTGCAGCACATAGTGTACGCACTCCTGAACACTGAGCCCAGGAACAGCACCAGGAGTTGAGTAAGAGGGTATGAAGGTGGGTACCACATCCACTCAGAGCAGTCACTCACCGAGGCTGAGCTGTGTGCAGCATCCAGCATATCACTTGGCAGTTTCTGTCACTTGAAAGCTTCTGGGCTTCAGTGAGTTCATAGGTTAGAGACCAAGACCAGGAACAAGACAGGCAGGGGCAAAGGCCATGTGAAAATCCCTGGATAAAGTCAGTCAGACCATAGCTTTAAGGCACAGACCCTGGTGAGTCACTCCCAACCCCCAGGGAGAAAAGGGTCCAAAGCCTTGTGCCTTTCCAGTACAGCATCAACCGAACTACAGTTGTCAGTCTATGAACCTCACCCTGCACTCCTGGGAGCTGGCAGACCCATTCACTGGCCCCATTCTCACCTAGGCTCACCCAAAGGGGCCATTAACCTCGTCTGCTCAGAGACAAGAAGAGACCCTCCCCATAGAGATGCTAGATGGCAGGGCTAAGAGCAGGGAGAACATATAAATCCCATACTTTAGACCAGAAGCAGCCTCAGAATCCATAACACAGCTCCACTTGCTGTCAGGAGGAGCTAGCATAGATCACTGGGTCAGTGGCTCTACACTCAAGTCCCTTGACCAGTGGGACCCTGTGCATAGGGTAAGGGAGGCAGAATGGCCTTGTCCCAACCCCAAAACAGGCTGGAGACAAGCTGGAACACAGTCACCCAATACTGGCTGTTCTCGTCCCACCTGCCAGATCCACTGAGCTAAGCAGACATCTGCCAAAAACCCAACACCAAAAATAGTGTGACCAGGGGAGGAAGCAACACACTCCTCTAGCTGGGACCTACCCCTGCCTCACACATCTCCCCACAGTCCCCCTGCCCTGGGACCTACCCCCCCTCCCCCGCCCCCTGCCCTGCCTATAGCAGTTGAACAGTTATACTAATTCTGAAAAGAGAGAAACAACATCAAAAGATTAAAAACAGCAAAATCATGCCACTTCTGCTGACAGAACCCAGAAACCACAGGCCCTTAGAAGTGAGGCCTAAGAAGCCCTTTCCTAAGTCTTTCAGGCCACTGGTATCTAACTCCCAATCTATTTATCTACAGATGGCTCTCATTTTAAGCTGAGAAAGCTCTAGTAGCTTCACTGAGCAGACCCCACCCCACCCTCAGTCCATGGAGAGCTAACTCCTAGCGAGCAGGAGACACCTCCTGCCCACTTGTCTCCATGTAAGAGACCCATCTGAAGCTACCATCATCTGATTGATCCTCCTGTCATGAAGTGCATGTTCAAAAAACACTATGAGAATGACTGACCCCTTACTGGGTACAATCCTCAATTCAAAGATGACCTCAGTCCTGCTGTATGCCCACAGAGCTGAAGCCAGGGGCTGGGGGACTTTGGCCAGACCCTGACTTGGAGGACATGCTTTACCCTCCCAACTCTAGAAGGGACTCAAATGCTAGCCCTGTGTTTCCAGAATTTACCAGCAGGTCACAGATAGAAAGGCCAGGCCCAGTGGAAGCTGTACCAGGCTTGATGCTGTGCTGAGAAAAGCTACCAAGAAACCCAGGGGCTCACACAGGGAGGGAAGCATTTATATCTACATGAAACTAGAAGGGAGGCAGTCTGCTCCAGAGTGGACGACCACGGGTTTAAGGTTCAAATGAATCTACACTGACCACATGACCTGGGTCAACCACCATCCTCTAGGCATCCTGTCAGTGAAATGAAGGACCTAGACCAAAAGGATCTTCCAAGGTCTCGGTCCCACCCTGTGATGCAATGACCAGCTGTCTGCCAGGGTTTCAGGGGTCACAAACTACAGCATGAGGGCCAGGGGTCCCCAAGACAGCACATTCTACTGAACAGAGTCCTCATGTCCCACACCCCTCCCAACACTCCAGACAAGCATCCTGCAAACTACTTCCGTAAAGGGCCAGAGAGTCAGTACTTCAGGCTTGGAGGGACAGACTTGCTGCCTTTGTAGCACAAAAGCAGTCATAAAATATAAGGTGATGGAAAGAGAAGTCACATTAGGTGGTGAACTTATTATACAACAAGTTGACAATGCACTGTAGAACTGTATGCCTGAAATCTATGTAATCCTTGCTAACAGATATCACCCCAATAAGTCTAACAATAAAAATGAATTAAAAAAAAAAAGCAGTCATAGATGATGCCACTGTGTCCTAATAAAACTTTACACATACAGGCAGTGAGTCAGATTTATACCTTGGACCATGGTTTACCATTTTACTCTAAAGTTGACAGTGAAAAAAAGGAACGTGCCATAAAAGTCCACCTTGTTGGCATCCTGATCCAATTCTATTTGACTAACATGGCAGAAAACATGCTGGAAGCCTGGGTTTTGGGGGCCAGCAGCTACGGCAGTAACACTGGGCACAGTAGACCTCAGCTTCCTCAGGAGCAAAAAGAGGCCCATGAGCCCTACTACTAATCCCACTGGGAAACAGAACACTCAGGAGGGGTACGAGGCACAGGATCCCTGTTAGGACCTGGAGAGCAATATGGTGGAGAGTCCACAGGCAAGAGGCCCCCACTATTGACAGAGAGGTCACTCTGAGCTTACCTGCTCTTGGCCCATGCCGGCCAGGCTGTCCTGACTGATAAAGTAGGTGTTCTCCTTGTTGTAAGTGCTCTGCTAGGACCCTTAAATCACTCCTCCAGATGTGGGGAGAACCACAAGGTCCACAATACAAAGCTGAATTTCCCCAAAAACTCAGTTTAAAAAAAAGGGAAAAGGAAAAAGGAACATCCTGACCCACTACCTCTCCTCAAGGCCCTGTGAGTCCTGGTGGCACCACTCCCACCAGAAAGGGCAACATGAGGGGATAGCCACCCTCAGATCAGCCTACCCTGGACTGTGGCTCAAAGGCAAGTGTGGACCTGTGCATGAAGGAGAGGAGGCAACAGGGCAGGGGCCCAGCCCATAGGGCAGGACAAAATGCCAGGACTATGTCTACCCAGAATTCCCCAAAGGGCCTCCAGGCTACTGCCCACCTGGAAGGAAGCCAATTTTCTACGTTAGTCACCTTAGGATTCCATAGGGGACACAAAGAGTTAAACTCACCAAATTAGACAGTCTGCCCCATCTGAGCTCATGGCCAGAGAAGGGCCCATCAGTCTCAGGTGCCTGTGGATGAAGCCCAGTCCTCCTCATCACCCTGTGGGCCTCTGTTTGGTTTTGGCGGTAAGACAAAGAAGTTCCACCACTGGGAGGGCCAGGAGGTAGTGATGCCCAGGGAGAACAGAGACACCTAGGGCAGAGCCCATAGCATTCCAGCTTCTGCAGCCCCCACTGCTTGCCTTCCTCCAACAGGTATTTTAGGCCACCCAGGGTACTTACTAATCCTCCCATGTTAGAGACTCAAGCCCTGACTAGGGCTGGACTCCTGTACTTACACTGCGATTTCCACTCATCCAGGGCAGGGCCACATGGGCTCGCCCTGCCCTTCCTGTCATCTGTGCCCAGGTGACCTGTTCAAGATATTTCCTCAGGCAAGACCCAAGACCACCTCAAGTGTGAGAGCCACCATTTCCCCATTCTTCTCAGGTCAGGCTCTCCACTACCCGTGACGAGGGAATTCCTGAGCCCACCAAGGCCCAGGACGTGTTGGAGGCCCTGCAGACCTTAAGATTCCTGTAGAGTCACACTCATCTTAGTGTATTTTTGAAGGCTCCCAAACCATCTCACACCCCTCAGGATGGCTACTATAAAAAAGCAGAAAATAATTAGTGTTGGCAAGGATATGGAGTAGCTGGAACCCTGTGCATTGCTGGTGGGAACATAAAATGGTACAGCCACTACGGAAAACAGTCTGGCAGATCCTCAAAAATTTAAACACAGAATGATCATATGATTCAGCAATTCCACTTTAGGGTATACACCCAAAAGAATTGAAAGTAGTGACTTGAAGACGTGTTTCTACATCTATGTTCACAGCAAGGTGGAAGCAACCTAAGTGTCCACTGATGAATGAATGGGTAAACAAAATGTGGTTCAACCATATGATGAAATATTACTCAGCCATAAAAAGGAAGGAAATTCTAACACCTGCTACAATATGGATGAATCTTGAGGACATTATGCTGAGTAAAATAAGCCAGTCACAACAGGACAAATACTGTCCTAAGGACATGAAGTCCCTAGAGGAGTCAGATTCATAGAAACAGCAGATGGTAGGTGCCAGGGGCTGGGAATGGGGACGGAAGTTAGTGTTTAATGGGGACAGAGTTTCAGTTTGGGAAGATGAACAAGTTCTGAAGATGGATAGTTATGGCAGCACAACAATGTAAATGTACTTAATGCCCTTAAAAATAGTTAAGATAATAAACTGTTATATGTATTTTATTACAATTTAAAAACATATTATTTGGGAGTTCTGTGGTGGTGTAGTAGCTAGGCTTTGGCGCTGTCAACGCTGTGGCCTGGGTTCGATTCCTAGCCAGGGAACTACCCACATAAAATAAATAAATAAATAAAATAAAAACATTATCAAATGCAGTTAACTTTAAATAAATAAAGAAAGAAAATAAAAATATAAAAATATATTATTTTTAAATGCTCTGAGAAATCCCAAGTAAAAACAGGTTCTGACTTGCTGTAGCACTCCCAAGGTCTCCTTGACCTTGGCCTCTCCCCCAGTCCTGCCAATCACAGGATGAAGACCCCAGTGGAGTCACCCACAGTGAGCTCAGGAAGGGACTGGAATAGTCTACACTGCACAGAGCAGAGCAGCCACAGCAGCTTAGTTGGGCTTCCCAGCATCATGGAATTAACCTCAACTTCCCCTGCCCAGGACTCCTTACCATGCCCTTCAGCTGCCCTACCACCTCACCTCCCTCCTGTACCCCTCTCTCAAGATGTCACAGACTTCCCCAGTCTCCCCAATCCTGGTCTCTTCCCCAAAGGTCCTGCTTGCCCCACTTCCTACAGATACCTCCTACCCATCACCTGCTGAGTTTCTCCCTTCTGGTGTCATAGCATGTAGTTGTCATTACCATGTCCCCAGCCGGCCTCCCCCATAAGAACATGAAAACTGCAGGGTGAGGCCTGGCCAGTCTGCCAAGTCAGTCTGCTAACCAGGACATGGAGGCCATGTGCTTGTGTTCAGCCAGGTTCAGGAAGGTGAGCCAGAACTCATCAGGCCCCTCATCCTACGTCCTGCCACTACTGCCCAGAAAGAGGCTGAGGGTCTCAGGGAAGAGCAGGGGCGACCCCTGCTACTCAGCCCTTAAGCACCTTTGCTCAGGCCCCACTCCCTGAGGCTGGATGATGAAAGGGACAGAACCCCCAGCTTCACATCGCCAGGGAATAGCATTTTCAAGTAGAGGTGATTTGGCTGCTCCAGACTGCCCTGTGACTCCTCAAGGAGCACGCCTGAAGGCAGAGACAGAGCCACTGTACCCCAGGCTCCAGGCCTGGCTCCTCACACTCCGCCAGCAGCAGCCACCAGCCCAGTGGACTCAGCAGTCACTCCAGGCCTAGGTGGATGTGTCTCCAGACTAGCTAGCACCTCCGGCCCCTGCCTACTGCCTACTCCATGGTCACTGCCCCAAGGTTACTGGAGGGATGAAGAAGTGGGATATACCGGAGGACCCAGTGGCTCCCAACACAGCACAGTGGGCTTCCGGGCAAGGAAAGCTGCTAAAGAAACTGAGGAAAGCCATTTCTTTACTGAAAAAAAAAAAAAATCCTTAAAAATGGAGGCACAGGAGCAGACAACTGAAGGGCTGCACTTTCTCAGGTTATTTACAGGACATATACTACAGGGCAGGAATAGTCAGCATACACACACCTTGCTCATCTGACCTGAAAGACCACTAAAATCTCAGATGCTGCCTCAACTGAGCCTCAGGAAGAGAGCCAGGGGCCTGGTCCCCAGGCTGTCAGTGGAAGTGGCTGCAGCCAGGTCACCAGACCCCAGTGTGCGTCATCCTTCAGGGAAGTGCCTCCTTGCTAAGATACCTACTCTGAGTACCTAAGCCAGACACAGGTAGCAGCTGATGCCCTCCAGAGGCCTGAAGTAGGAATGGGGCAGCTGGAAGGGCACATCCTCAGGCAAAGTGTCCCTGTGCCAAAGTTTCCCCTCCTAAAGAACTAAGAGAACACTGATGATGATTCAATAACATGGAGGACTAACTACAACCCTCCATCACCTGGCAGAGCTGTTCGAGATGGGCTGAACCCTGCCAGGACCTCCCATTGTGGAATACGCCTGCCCACCTAAGAAGCTAACTCAGGGAGAGGTGTACCCCTAGGCACTGTTAGGGTACACCCCCACTGTTCAGGCTTGGCCAGCATCCAGTGCAACCCTGTCCAGAAACTGGTCAACATCAGCACAATAAGGGCTGGCATCTAACTGCCCCAACAAAGAACACAATCCAAGAACCAGAGTAAGATAGGCTGCTGGCTCTCACAGCCACCACATCCATTTAAAGCCACCTTCAAACTGCAGTGTCAGAATGCTGGCAAGAACCTGATGACATCCAGGCCCTAGGACAAGGTGCCAACCCAAAAAGACACAGGTTCTGGACCAGTGACATCAGTGCTGATGGTGCCCGCCAGCCCCAGACCTGCAGTAGCTCTCCTGACCACAGTAGTCTTTCCTCTGATCAAGGGTCACTCCAGAATCCTACATGACCTGACTCTCAAACACCCAGCTCAGGCATGATCATAAAGCCCAGTGTGTGAAGACATTTGTGCCACAGCCAGAATCAAGGAAAGCTAACAATGTCCCCCACCCCCAACTAGGCAGAGGGGGTGGTCCACATCCTTCCAACATCTGTCTCCTCACCCAGCCTTCAACTCTACCCCAGCCTAGGCCTCCCAGCCTCCAGGCCTGCCCTCCCTGACCATCCATCACCACAGACCAGATCCCATCCCTCCTGGGCCTCAATTATGACACCTACAACCTCCCACTCCACTAAGGACAAGGGGACACCCCTCACCGCACCTTAGCGCTTCTGTGCAGCACTCAGCTCAGGACAGTGGTCATGACTCTGTGCATCCAGGAACTCCTGGATCAATGCAGCACTGGAGGAACAGCAATCTGTTAGGATCCACACTACACAGAGACCCAGCCACTAAAGAATGAAGCTTACCACTGTGGTAAAAAACAGAGATTACAAAATGTCAGGGAAGAAGTGAGACCTCAGATTGTACAAGGATACCATTGTGATAACACTGTGCCCAGATACAAGACAAAGGAAGGCACGGAGGGGCCAACAGCAGCTGTGGGAATAGAGAGTAGCAACTTAAGATGGAGTTCCCTGGTGGTGTAGTGGCTTAGGTTTTGGTTCTGTCAACACTGCAGCCTGGGTTCGATTCCCAGCCAGGGAACTACCCACATTAAAAAAACAACAACAACAAAAAAAACCACTAAACAAGCAACTTAGTTAGGTATTTTGCCAGTTTTCTACACTGAACTACATTGCTTTTACAGTGACAATTAACAAACTTTTCATGTGTCACTTTTAAACAGAAGTACATCAGTGACCCCATGAACTTCAGAAATATGTGAGACTCCCTCCCTTCCAGAGGAGCTGTGGCAAGTCACAAATGCACCCCATAACCAAGTGATGCCACCATGGCCAGGGAGGAACCCAGACCAAGGATACAATTAGCATCAGACTCTGTGCAGCCACTTGGTGTCAGGACAGGAGGGATCCCCTCTGGATGGTTAATGGGGATACCAGCTTTTTAATTAAAAAGTAAAGTGACAAAACAACTACATGACATGGCTGTCTGTGTCACTGTGTCACTCTATACTACAGATCAGGGATCATTTGGGGAGATTGTTCTAAAAAGTGTCCCTTTGGGCTCTGGAGGGACCATGGAGCAGTCACATATTGCTGGAAATGAGATCTCAGGCAACTCTGGCTATGCAGTTCACAGACCAAAGAGGAAGTCATAAAGGCAGAACGCAGGGAGTAAGGCCCAAAAATGAAAGAATAGGGCAGGCCAAACCCCAAAGGCACAGTATGAACTGCCAGCTAGACCCTTGCCAAGACAACAGAGAAATGGATTCCCAAACAGGGTCTGCTCTGACCTAGAGCCACATAGACAGAAGTGGCCTTGTTTTTCAAGGACTCCCCAGAGATGTCACAATCAGGGTGTGATGTCAAAACTGCCTCAAGGGTGATGAACTCTGGCCTCAGAGATGAGTCAACACAGGGTGGGTTTCGGTGAGCAGCCTGCTGTTTACACACAATCACCATGGAGAATAGCATGCAGCCAGGCTAGTCCAGGGTCATGGAGGCAGGCAGGCTCAGCCCCTCACACAGCCTTGCAGCCTCCTGGAAAAACCACCAGCAATCACCCCACATCCTCAGGTGCTCACCTTCTCCAGCACCTATGAGACATGTACCTTCTAAAAGGGACTCACTCCACTCAGAAACATCAAGTGCCCACCTTGAAAAACACAAGCAAACTGAACACCTGTGCCCTTGGACAGGAGGCTACGCTTCTGACACCCATAGCCTGCTCTGCTACCGGGCCCAGCACAGTCCTTCAGAGGGGGTATTCAAATCCAATACCAGCTGGGAGATTTCTTCCGGTGACTCATCTCCCAGAGTCTCCACTCATTTCCTCATCTGAGAAATGGAAATCGCTCTGCCACTGGGCTGACAGGGGACCAGATGAAATAAAGTGTGCAGTTCAGGCCAGCACTGGCATGCAGGTCCTTGATCCACAGATGGTGGTTACTGTCATCTTTAGGCTTTCTTGGGGGGAGGAGAGACAATATAGACACAGCCAGCAACTTCAGGCATTTGCAGAGCCACTCATGTCACCAACACTCACAGGAGCCCAGAACACTGGCATTTTAACTAGAACTCCAGACCACAATATGACTGACTCCCTTTCATAGCCGTGTCCCAATAGCTCAAGCTTCCTCACAACTTGAGGCAGCCTAGGCCAGTTAGGACTGTCAAAGTGACCTCGGTAGGCAACATTGCTCCTCAGAGCCTCAAGAGCCCCCAACACACAGTGGGAAAAATTAAGCTAGCTCTCCTGCCAAGGTTGTCAAGAAGATGACATTTGTCTGGATAAAGGACTTATAGGGTCCTGGGTCACAGCCAAGAGGGGCAGCATCAGCTAGTCCTAAAGGTGGCCTGTCTGTAAAGCAGACATGGCTGGCAAGAAGCTTAGAACCAAATGGAGCACCCCCCAACCCCCAGAAGGGAGACAAGCCCACCCCTGGGGACTTACTGTGGGAGAGGAACAGAGGCTAAATTAAGGCTTCTCCTGCCACCAGTGCCTGGGCTGAATCCACGCAGCCGCCCCCTTAGCAGCAAGCGAGCAGCCCCCAGTGTGGCTCCAAACCAGTCATGGAGTATGTACAGCAGGCCTCCTCCTGCACCTGCTCTCTCCAAACACCATTCTCTAGGACACAGCCCTGTAGCTGCTCTCCACACCTCCCTGTGCCAATGGCCTCCCTAGCTCCTCATGTCTCAGGCCAATGCACCCAACACAGCTGGACCCCTCACTTGGCAGACCTCGGTTCTGACATCTCCTAAAAGCACTTCTCTCAATCAGCAGCCTTTCATGTTGCCTGCCCATACCATCAGGTCACCCCATCTTATTTCCTTCCTGACACTGACCACTAACAAGTTCTTCATGATGCTTTCTGTGCCACCCTATTTGTTATCTGTCTCCTGCCTCTACAATGTTAGCTTATGACACTAGGGGCCTGCCTTGGTTACTTGTGAATGTCCAGCTCCTGAGGAGCAGCCCTGAACAGACCAGACTCTCAGTCAAGATTTGTGTAGATGCAGGAGCCCAGGCTACCTGTCTCCTCAGGCTCTGCTCTAACCTCCGGACAGGGACTGGCTCTGGGTAGAGGCACCAAGCACACAAGATGGGTCAGGGCTGTGCTAAGGGGAGTATAAACGTGCCAACAGGATCCCCACAGCCTTAAGGAGGATCTGGAGCTAAAAGAGGGCAAAGGGCTGCGACCCTGACAGCTGTGAGAAGGATCTGGACCAGTAAGGGTCAGGCACTAGCCCAAGGCTTCAAGCAGGTAGAGCTGAGATTCAAACCCAGACAGGCTCCAATCCCCAGGCTTCTTTGGCCCTTCTCTGGGCCCTCAATTTTTCCTGAACAACAACATGCTCCTCTCTGCCAAGAAGCTTATAACCCAGAAGAGGAAAAGGTCACCCAGCAATAAAGCTCACCAAATAACAATGATGAAATGCCCAGGTGGTCAAGGCAGGTGTCCCAGGGAGGGTCACTTCCTCATGTGGTCAAGGGATACTTTTCTGAGTAGGCAAGTAAAGCTATCTTGGAAGGATAGGTTGTGTCTTCTCTCCTGGAAGTCACTCATCACAGCAAAAAACAAGATCCACAGGAGTAGCTCCCTTAGGACTCATTAGTACTTTTATATTCAAGGAAAGACTGCCTGAAGCCCAAATCTAGGCGGCTGACACCTGCGTGCATACCACGCCTTCACCTACCACCATGTTCCAGGCAGGCCACCATGTCTGCACAAAGGCAGCTCAGACTTTAGATTCCTCTGGAGAGAGAAACCATGGGGACTTTTATGAGAGTGCTCCAACAGCTAGGATTACAGGAAACTCGTCTCCAATCCCCTGCCACATCTGAGTTTGAATAGGTTTCTTGATAATTAAAAAGTAAAAATATAAACCTCTCTACAAGATGTCACTGGCAAATCATATAACCACAGCACAAGAGAACAGAAAACGCTACACACTACTGACAGAGCTGTGCATCTGAGGTTTGTTAATAACCTATACACTGCTGTGATCACACAATGAGTTCTTCAAGTCACCTTGCCTATGCCCAGCAACCAAAACCAGCAAGAGCACCTGAGCTGCCCTCATTTTAGCCCGGCCACTACACTGCCCAACAGATAATTAAATAAGAAAATTGCCAAGTCACTTAAAGTACCACGCAGCTTCTGTGAAAAACACAAGAAATTTGGGTTACCCCAAATTTTAGCCCAGCCAACCAAGCTGGTCTGGATGGCTTGGTGAAGTTCTTTGAGGGAGCCTCTCCTAATGACTGACCTATACAGCTGGGCTCCACATGAGACCAGCCTGAGACTGCAGTTACCTTCACCCTCACATGAGGAAGACCTAGCTTAGTTAGGGGATGTAACCAATACTCTAAATTAAAAATAGCAGCATGACAGAATGAGGTAGACACACAGGCAGGCCTTCCCAATGAGTGGACCAAGTGAGGGCAGCACAGCAGGGAAGGCGGAGCTACTAACCCACAGTGACCAGGGATCAAGTTCACCTTATTTACATGACTCATGAGCTCTGCCCCAGCTGCCTCTTTCCTAGTCTGCCTTCCTGCAGAACAAGTGAGAATCTCCTAGGCAAAAAGACTCAAAGGCAGAATTCCTCAAGAAGGGAGGCTCAAGCCAGCCACTGTGCCCTTACCTCCTCTTCCTCCCCTGCAGGACTGCCTAGCCTCACCTTGGGGAATCCTTCAGACAAGGTGAGAACTTGCTCTTCTAGAAAAGACAAAGTCCTTTCCTATTATGGGGAAACAGACATTAGGACAGGAAGGAAATTGCCCAAAAAGGTGGGAAGAAGCTTGGGAAAGATAAGCACCAGGAAGTGGTGGGAATGAAATGGGAAGAAATTCCCAGCTTAGCTGATGGTGCTCAACAAGTCTTAGGCAGGAAGAAAACCACATTCCTTCCTAGTTAGTCTCTCTCCTTACCCGCCTGAGGCCCCTCATCCTTGGTATACACAAACACACACAAACACGCACACGCGCACACACAGAGCTCCCAAACCACCTCCCTTCAGGACCTGACCACTGGGTACCTGGAACTTGTTTCAACACAGGAGGACACCATGACACAAACAGAAGTGGGAAGCAGCAGGTTTCTGACCATGGCCCCAGATATGCCCCCAAAGTCAGGCTTGAAAGATGGTGCCCAACAGCCTCTTCCCCACTCCCTGCCCTGAGCCAGGTGGCAGAATCGAAACGCCTTGAAATTCCTCAGATGGGCCCAAATCGGCCCCTGAGAAATTTGAGAGTCAGCAGCCAGGTGCTGCAGTAGCCAGAGCTCCCTCCCAGGTGCCCACCACTGGCCCCTGGCTTAGGAAAGGCACCATGCTAGCGACCCCCCCTACATGCAGTTTCCTCCTCTCAAAATACCTCCACTCTCTGAAAGTATCCAGTGAGACAGGCTCACGGAGGGAAGTGTGTGTGACAAACTTGCGAACGAGCTGTCAGTTTCTGCCCACATTCCCCTTCCTAAGAACCAAGAGTGAGGTGAACTCCGGGGTCTCATCGGAAAGAGTTAAAGACTACTCCCCCACAAACAAAAGGAACAGCACCCCATAGGTACCCCGTCAAGCAGTGCTCCACTGACCCACCCTGTCAGGGACCGAGGTGGAGAAGCCCAAAGCCCCCACGACCCTCCTCCCACGACCAGAACAATTCCTGCCCAGGTGCTGAGCGGGCCGGAAAAGGCCCGAGACGCCTCCAGATGCCGCACAGACGCCTCCCGGACCAGACGCGCGAGTTCGAGCCCCGGGTCGCCCGCCAGTGTCGCCACCCAGCGCCGATAATGAACGTGGTTCCCAGCTCCCTGCAGGCCCAGAAATACGCGAGAAGCAACCCAACGCCGGAACCCGCGCCCCTAGGCCAGGACGCCAGGCGCGGGGCGCGCGAAGTCGGCCTGCACCCTGACGTCCCTGACGGCCGCGCTAGGTTCGCACTACTCACCTGGCTGGCGCTGTAGCTCTCGAAGGCTCTCAAAGCACTGTCGGTGAGCTTCACGTGGAACACGGACACCTTGCTGCCGTCGCTCACCCGCCCGCAAGACAGCCCGTAGCTCAGACCCTCCTTCAGCGCCGCCATCTTGCGACCATCGCTCTCCGCACCCCCTTCCCGGCTCCAGGGCCAGCGCGCCGGCCACGCCCCATCCCGCCGCCTGCTGACGTGCTGCATTATTCATGACCACTGGCCACGCCTACCGGATACCTCGGGGCTAAGTCTACGCTGTCCAGCCCACCAACGTGCTGTATTATTCATGAGACGCGACTTGCCACGCCCCTTGCGGATGGCATGAGGGTGAGTCACCACCTAGACATCCTGCATATTCATGACAGGCCTAGACTTCCGCTCCTAGACTCCGCCCCAACACTCACACCCCCACCAGGCCTCCGCCCATATATATTATTCATGACCAGGCGCGTCAAAGTTCCGCCCCACCGGACGCTGACGTGATATATTATTTATAAGATCTCTCCAAGCGGTCCGTCTTTGGCTTCTCTTGAGAGCCGCAGTGTGGGCGTGGAGAGGCCAGGCCGCACAAAACACGTGGAGTGAGGGACCAGAGGCAGCCCGGTGAGTGGGCGTGGCCATGCAAACAAGCGCGCGTGGGACGCTGGGTTGCGCTGGTGGGCTGATGGGATTCTCCCCTTCCTGGGCTTTTAGAAGATCGAGGAGCCGTGAATTTGGCTCTTAAATAGTCGACCTGTTTTTTTTTGGTTGGTTCCACGAGCGGGGATCGAACCCAGGCTGCCGAGATGAATGTGCCAAAGCCTAGCCATTACACCACCAGGGAATCCCCGCCCCCAAAGTCGACTTTTAACCCATTTCCTGTTTAGAAAATAGAAGTGTAGCTCACTGGCGCATTCATTTAATTTTACATAAACACTCTGAGGCTGAAGCAAATCAAACTGGTTTTCACTGTGAGAATATAAAAACTGTTACTGGAATTTTTCTAAACAGAATTTGTCTCTAATCCTAATGTAACAGAAATGTATTTGATGACCAGTATTTAATAATATTTTTGGTAGTTCCCTGGTGGTGTAGTAGCTAGGCTTCCGCGCTTTCAACGCCATGGCCTGGGTTGATTCGCAGCCAGGGAACTACCAAAAAAAAAATATTTTTCATGCATAGGAATGCTGTTTTCCAAGATTTGATCAAGAATTACTGTATCTTGTAAATGGAAATACCACTACCAAAAACAGAATGTATAAATAAAATATTTGTTTCCAAAGACTATTGATATACTAGAGCGATGCAAAAATAATAATAAAAGATATTTCATGACAAACTTTGGGAGTAAGGTTAGGACTATAATCTGCGAGCTATCTTGAGGTAAACACTGCAGCCACAAGCACCCGTGGGCGAGTATGCTCGAGATAAATGGGAAACGGGTTAATAAATTCCATCTCCACAAGCCCTGAGAGATGATGGTTGTCCACTTCCCCCATTTTTTAAAAATTATATAAAATTAACCCATTGAAAGTGTAAAATCCTGGAGTTCCCTGGTGGTGTAGTGGTTAAGGCTTTGGCGCTGTCAATGCTGTGGCCCGGGTTTGATTCCCAGCCAGGGAACTATCCACATTAAAAAAAAAAAAAAAAAAAGTGTAAAATCCAGTAGCATTTAGTAGTCACAATGCCGTGCAGCCACTACCACTGTCTAGTTCCACATTGTTTAATCACCCCAAAAGGAAACCCATTTCTCCAGCCCCAGTCCCTGGCAACCACAACCACTAACTTACTTTCTGTGCCTATGGATTTACTAATTCTGGACATTTCATATCAATGGAATCATTCAACACGTGACCTTGTGTGTTTGGCTTCACTCAGCATAATGTTTCCAAGGTTCACCTAATGTAGTAGCATGTCAGTACTTTGTTTCTTTTTATGGTCAAATAATATTCCCTTGTATGGACTGACCATGTTTTGCTTATCATCTGTTATGAACATTTAGGCTGTTTCCACTTTTTCACATTATGAATAGAGCTGCTGTGAACATTCATATACAAGTTCTTATGTGGACAGATGTTTTCCCTTCTCTTGAGTCTATACCTAGGAGTGAAACTCCTATGTTACGTGGTAATTTTTTTTTTTTTTAACATGGTAATTCTGTTTAACCTTTCAAAGAACTGCCAGTCTGTGTTCCACAGAAACTACACCAATTTTTCAAGTTTTCATTATACAGGTGGGTAAAGAGACTGAAGACCACTGCTGGCTTGCCCAGGCAAATGGGTCTTCTAACCTGTGGAAAGCTCTTGTTTTTTTCCTCCCTTTAATATAATTACAGACAGTGTCACAGGATGCATTTTGAGAAATGAAAGGAAGGTAGTTCAGGGACCTTATGTATGTCTCTGCTAAGGTGACCTCATTAGTTCCACCCACCACTGCCAGGTCAAGACTACCATCCATTTACCACCCGCCCCACTACCCCTGACCATGAACTACTAAGGCTCTGTGCTCACCCACAATGGTCTTTTAGTGTAGATACGACGGTTTGGACCCATCTGCCAGATGAGAAAACTGAGGCTTGGAGAAGTTGAGAATTAGGAACACTGCAACCATGGGCTGCACTGCTTGATAACAAGCATTCCTCCACTTTACACTCAATGCCTAAGTGGCTCCCAAGAGGACCCCCAGGAACAATAATGGAGGAATCATCAGGCATTGGCATACACTTTCCAAAAGTCTCTAAGAACTAGGTTACCTAAGAAATTGGAAGCTAATTCATCACCTTGGGGTGGCCCCTCAACACATCCTCCACCTGGCAAACTCACTGAAGGTCTAGCTTTTGCACTGGGTATACTGCTGCTGCCCAGACTCAGGGCTCTCAGCTCATTGCACAGCCAGACCCTTGCAATTGCTGGTCTCAGTGAAGCCCCCAGTTCGGTCCCATCAAGGTCCCTATTTTCAGGAAACAGAAACAAGAGAGGTTGGGGTAACAGGTACAGGGAGTGTGAACTACTTGAGTTCACAGGTGGGTGCCCTGGGCACATCACCCCACTTCTCCAGGCCTGTTTCCCGCTCTGTAGCAAGGGTCTGCTGTGACCACACCCCACCCCCTGCTCCAGCCTAGTGATGGTGAAAGAAGGATCCAGAACCAGGAGAGTGCGGGGTAGGAGGCTTTATTTCACTGGGGAAGGGGGAGCCTGGACAGAGATGCAGTAGGCTGGGCAGGAGGGGTTGGCACTTGGACAGGGACTAGATGGGGGAAGGGCTGCCCCTAGGCCTGTTGGGAAGGAAAAACTGAAGCTGGCCCCTGTTGAGACCTAACCCAGTGGGATGGGGGTGGGAATTGGGTCTGGAGGAATAAGGGCCCCCTCCCTTCAGGCTGGACATGGGGCCTGGGCTCTGCCTCACTTTCTTCCTTTAGGGCCTCAGTCCCTCCTGCTCACTAGGCCACACAACCTCCAAACCTCACTGTTCCAGCCCCACAGGAGGGGGCTAGGCCAGAGAGAGCAGTGGACAGGGAGCCTGGGAGAGTTAAGGAGCTTGGGGTGGGGTCCATGGTGCTCAGAAGGGGCAGCAGCCACTTGGGTAGTCAGTTTCTGGCAGCGATGACCACAGAGAGAGCCACGCCCCCCAGGGCAACAGCAGTTGCCCCAAACAGCCACTTCCATGGGATGGACTGTGGATAAAGGGAAGGGTGGAGGAAGCTAGAGAGCAGTCAAGACTGATGTCTTGGGCCTCAGATACACATGTGGCCCACACAGGCCTCCCAGTAAACCACTGTCTAACCCTGCCTTTCCTGCCTCCTGGCAAACTCCTACTCATGCATCAAAACTCAAACCACATGTCCCCTCCTCTGGGACACTTCCTCTTCCCCACATCCTACATACTGTGTTCTGCCTTTTGCTCTGGCCCTGGCAACAGGGCTGAGGCCTCTGTGTGTCTCCAGCATGGTCCACAACAGCCCAGGTGATGAGGACATCAATGTTTGCAAAATGAAGATACTCCATGTGTGTGGCTTAACCTGCCCATGGCCCCAGCCCCTTCTCCAGAAGCCTCCCTGCCCACCAGCCCCTGCTCACCCAGGCACCCTTGCCAGGACACTTGGCAGGCAGCCGGCTGGGGTTGCCCAGCATTTTCCGGTACAGGGCAGTCTCTGTGCTCCGCTGGGCAGCATGCTTCTTCACCAACTTCGAGAGCTCCGCGTGGATCGTCTGGGAGAGGCAGGCGGCTAAGAGCATGTAGTAGCAGCGGCCAACATAACCCACCGTCGCTGGTGCTCTGCCTTTCTGGTGCCCTGGGTCACTTTGAGGCTGGGGCCATGGGAACACAGGGGTTCCATCTGCCCCTCTAGGCATCAGCAAAGCGGGGGCTTCCATCCCCATCCCTTTAGGGAGACCATGGATGAGGCAGAGCACAAGTAGTGGCTAAGAGAGGAAGGTTCTAGGAGGAAAACTGAGTACACTGGCACTGGCCAAGTTGGTGTGCTCTTGGCTTCTGGAACCCCTGGTTTAGGGTGAACTCAGACCACCTAACCTATGTAGGGGTCATGAGTGTCTCAGCAAGCTGGCCAGGGTCCTTTAGCCACCCATTCCCTGACACCATAGGGAGAGCCACAACAAGAACAAGGGGCAAACGACAAGAGGGACTTTCCAGACAGGCCAGTAGGGCAAGTCCCCAGGGCACCCCAATTCTGCTCACCTTATTGGAAGGTTCTAGCTTCAGGGCAGCCCTCAGGATAGGGATGGCCTCACTGTACTCGCCTTGCTGGGCCAGTACCTATGGAAGTAAGTGGCATCACTCTGGACCCACATTGGACCATCCTTTCTTTCATAAAACCCACTCATGCCAGGTTCCTGGCCACCCTGACCAGTCCCAACTCTCTCCAGCAACAGCTCCAGGGGTCCAGCCACCCCACAATGCTTTCCTGAGCCCTCAAATTCCATGAGCACTCTATTGGATTCAGTGTTGTCCCCTCAACCTGCTCCTTCCCTGACTATGTTTCTCAGCCTGTGCAAGCGACCTGGGCGCCCATCTCCTTTGCCACCTTGACTAGACATTCCAAAGCTTTGGCCACAGTGAATGATTCACAGCCAGCATGTGATTCAAGCTAGCAAATGACATTCAGCCTGAAATATGCTGGTGCCACTAGGAGGCCAGTTGCTAAGAGGGGAGGATGGAAGCCTGGAGTTTTTGCAGGACAGCGAGGAGCATCTTGATCACTCCCAAGAGAGGAGCCTGCCTGAGAGGGAAACCCACAGCAGACAGACACAGCATTCCCACAATACTGCTAACACCTGGATCCAGCCCTGCCTGAAGCCAGCAATTCAGGACTTGACACAAGACATCAATCCTTCCTTTTGCTTGAATTTGAGTGGGTTTTTGTCACCTTCAACCAGCAGATCCAAACATGTGTGAGCTACACAAGCAGATAGTCCCATAGCCCCCAAAAGGAATATAAACCCTTGAAAAGTAGGAATGGCATTGTCTTCCTCCCTATGTTTCTATGCAGAACTCTACACACAGCAAGTGCTTTAAAAATGCTGGCTGGAGAGAGACCCTGTTCAGGCCTCTTAAAAACACAACAGGTGACCCAGCACTTGCTTGCACCTCAGTTTTCTTGGTTTACTGCTAAAAGTTACTGAAAGTCTTCCCTGCTCCATGCCATCGAGGGTTGCTGTGAGAACAAACAGATGTAGGCAAAAGCAATTAAGGTAAAGTCCATGCAGGCCAAATTCTCCCCTATGTTCTACCAGCACTTACTGAGCACCTACAGTGTGCCTGGTCCACTTTGCAGGGTTAGAGATTTAGCAGTAAGTGAGACAAACAAAATTTCTACCACCAGCAGGAAAGATGGACAAGTGTCTTGACACCTCCATGTTATAACAGTGACATGGGATATATAAAGATAGGGCAGGGGGTTAGGATTGGGGCACAGGGAGGGCTTCCTAAGGAGATATCAGAGCAAGACCTGAAGAAGGCAAGGAAGTAACCTATGGGGGAGCCTGGAGTATGAATGTCTCAGGCAGAGGGCACAGTCTGTGCAAAGGCATTGAGGTGGGAGAGATCTGACCTGGGCAACAAGCAGTGAGGAGGCTGGGCAGAATGGAGAGAAGCAAGAGCTAAGGTGAAAGGGGATGGCAGGAGGAGAAAGATCAGATGGCTCAAAGCCCCAAGTGCTGCAATAACAACTTGGCTTTTGTTCCAAGGAAGATGGAAGCCATGGAGGGTTATATGCAAGCAGCAGCCACCAATGGGTCACAGGGCAGTACATGGGAATCTAAGGCCTGGGCTTCACATCTGGCCTCAGTTAATAAATTGCTGTGATTCAAGCCACACCTCTGAACTTGTCTGGGACTCAGTTTCCCCACTTATACCCCCCAGAGCTTGGCTGGCTAAAGCCTATGCCCTTTTCAAATCTTGGGTTCAGGACCAGTCCCACTGCTCAGGGCTGAGAGTACCAGCCTGCTACTCATGCCTGTGGCCCGCCTGCCCATGACTAAGGCCCACCTTGCCCTTGCGGAAAAGTGCCTTGATGTTGTCAGGCTGGTGCTCAAGTACAAGACTGCAGGAACGCAGTGCAGCCCGGTAGTGGTCCAGCTTCAGTTGCGAGGCCGCTAGGTTGTTCAGACACTTCACCTTCAGCTGCAGGAGTTGCTCCTCCTCCTCAAATGTCATGTCCACTATGGGAAGACAGTGCTCAACTTTAGCAACAGTTGTCACTGCCAGCCACACAACCACCCACCCACTACAAGACTAGGGCCAAGGCCCACCCCTCTGCACCTGGTGGAAGAGACTGGGGAGGGGTGTCTAATTGAGTGTTCCAGTCAAGGGAGGTGGGGGTAGCTGCTATTCAGAGGACCTCAGGTCTACTGGCCTGTTTCCTCATCTCTAACATAGGCCAAGATGACACTGTCCTCAGGACACTCCAAAGGAGTCTACAAAATAGAGCCTAAATGAAGCAGAGGCTTAACCATGGGCATGTGGAGTAACACCATCTGCAGTCACCACACCCCCACATCTATCTGTATCCTGTAATATCCCAGTGATCTGGCATCTACCAATAGGCTAGAATAGACCCTAGTCTAAAAGTTAAAAACAGCTGAGTATCTACCCTTAATCTGAAATATTCTAGAACATTCTGGCCCTCTGTAGCTTAAAGTTTCTGGCACCAGCAGACACCTTTGCAAGGGAGGTGAAGGAATTTAACCCGGAAGTCACCTTTGGTGCTGGAGGTGATGGTCTTGATGGCGAGGTCATAGGAGTTGGCAGCTAACACGAAGTCAGCCCGTTGGTAGTGGGCATTGCCACACTCCCGCTTCCGGTTAGCCAGTGCCACGCGCTCCTGCCCTGTGAGCATCTCCAAGTCAGGCCCATCCACAGCCATCTTCAGAGTCACCTCCAGGCACAGTGCTGCATGAGGGGGGATGTACGGGCTCCTGCTGGGGGGTGGGATGAGGAGAGCACTCGAACCTGGCAGCCATGACGGGACCCCATATATGCTAGACAGGCTCAAGAGCAGGTGAAAAAGGGCTCAACTCCTGGAGCTGGCTCCTCTGTCACCCCCTCCTAGATGAAACACAAGGAAAGTGACTCTTGCCACCCTTGAGCTAGGTAACTTGGAGAGTTACATACCTACCTCCTCCCCACCCAAATAGGGACCCCAGCTGGTGGCAGGTTCTCACCTGCCCTGAGGGCCATAGCAGTACTTGGAGTCAGCAGTGACCATAGCTGTTTCCCCGACATCCATGAGCGGGACACTGAGATCCAGGGCCTGGGTGTGCATGGTCATGAGGGTCAGGTGGGTCTAGGTGCAGTGCCCCCACCTGGCCATCACCACCTCCGCCCATCCTGCCTTTGCTCCACCCTGACCCGCTCCCAACCCATGCAAACCTGGATGACATCGCAATCACCCAGTGTGAACACCAGATCTGGCTCCTCTTGCACCCGTGTGCCATTCTCCAGTGAAGTTTGCAGCTGCACAGTTACCACCTGGCCCTTGGCCGGGCGGCTTGAGCCAGGTGGGCCTGGGACGAGTGTCTTCTTCCTTAACATCCCATTCCCTGCCGAGGACCAGGGACAAGACACCTGTCACCAGATGGCTCTGATGGGTACCTACTCCCTGAATCCCTTCCCTCCAAACCCCCCTCCCCACTCCTATTAGCTCCATCATCCATCCCAGGGATGGCCCAGCACCAAGTCATAAGCTGAGTTTCAGAAGGCTGTTCTGCCACTTATTGGGCAGGTGACCCTATACCTCTGGACTTCAGTATCCCAGCAGTCTGTAATATTCCACCAGTCTGGAATATACCATAGGTCCGAGTGGATCCTAGTCTAAAGATGGGGGGGGGGGGGGTCCTGCTGGTATAGGGCTAGGTTCCAGTGCTCTCACTGCCACAACCCGGGTTTGATCCCCACTCAGAGAACCAACCAAAAATAAATAAATAAATAAATAAATAAAAGATTAGGGTCAGGAAGGTTATCTATTCTTATTTTGTAATATTCTAGAATGTTCCAAATTTCTGTGCTGCTCCCAAATTTGTACCTGCCCCTGCATCCAGCCTGAGAAACACTGATCTAGTGGACCCGGGGAACCCTGTGTCTTCAGGTCTTGGGGCACTAATGGTGGATGTGCTGGCAGGGTCACAATGAGGTACAGCTTCTCATTGGGCAACCCTGGGCAAATCACACCCTCTCTCAAGGCCTCAGTTTCCTTGTCTAAAAACCTAAAATTCCAACCTCAGAATGCAGCTAACTCTGAATATAGACAGCCAGGCTCTTACTCAGATGAGGAGCAGGGCAGCTTCTAGTATCAGTAGAAAATAGGTTCCCAGATTCTAGTATAGCCAAGGAGGCTGTGTGACCTTGGACAAGGTCCCTCACCTCTCTAACCCTGTTTCCCCATCTGTAAAATGGCTACAGTAGGAATCACATCACAGAGTTGTTAAGAGGATAAAGGAAGATGGTGCACAGGCCAGGCACAGAACCAGTGGGCAGTCAATGTTGCCTAGGATTATTTTTAGAAGTAGTAATGTTTTTATCAGCAGTTAGAGGTGACAATAGTAACCATTGCTTTAGTATCAGTATAAATGGTAGTAGTCATGATGATGTTTTACTATTATTTGTGTAAATACTAGCATTATTTAGCATATTAGACATCAGTACTAGTAGCAATGTTTCTCTAGCTTCCAGAGTTGCTATGATGGCCTTCAGGGTGAGGACATATGTGTGGGTTCTCATAGTTTTTTCCTGCAGGAGTTGTCTGAGCAATTGGAACACTAATGAATACTGTGAACCAGAGACATGGACAAATTGAGATGTTCCCCAGATTTATGTGTTCTCAGGACACATTTTCCAGGGGACAGGCACCTGTCTGACAAATTCCGAGAAAAGCAGCAGTGGAAGTTGGGAGCTACTGGCACCTGGTGTGCTGAGTACGTGGTCCTGGATGGGTGACTCAGCTTCTCTTGAGCTACTGTGTGTGTGTGTGTGTGTGTGTGTGTGAGTGTGTGTGTGTGTGTGTGTGAGAGAGAGAGAGAGAGAGAGAGAGAGAGAGAGAGATTCATAGACATGAAATGTCTCAAGCAGTTGCCTGTGGCTGGTGATCACTGTTGTTACTACATGTTTTACTTCCAACCTAGTTCACGGCAGAGATGGGGAAATGAGGCTTAGGAGAGAAACCTGGGCCAAGGTCACTCCTAAACTGTAGTTGTCTGGGCTCTGTGGGTCAACCCAAGCCACCCCTGCTCCTTACCCAGGATGTCCAGCCACTCGTCCAGGGCCAGGGCAGGCTCGGGCTCAGGCTCGATGGCAGCCAGGAACTCTCGGGCCAAGGCCCCGGGCTGCTCGGTCTCCTCCAGTAAGGGCTGCCCCACATCCTCGAGTGGTGGCAACTCACTCAGGTCCTCCTCCTCCTCTTCTTCCTCCTCACCCTCTGCATCTTCCACCCCATCCAGCACTTCGAAGTCCTCAAGCGGTGGGACACCAACAGACAATGGAGCGGTGGACTCAGGGCCCGAGGAAGAGGGCTCAGCACAGGATGCCATGCTGCTGGGGGGATGGGAACTGGCCCTGGTGGGGGAAATGGATGGGAGTAAGAATCCCACCCAGCCCCTCAAATCCTCCTGTGTATCTGCCCTCCACACTGCATATCACTTGCTATGTAATTCAGGAATTCCAGACCTCAGTTTCCTCATCTGTACAGTGGGTAAAGCAACATCCCTGGCTTGTCCAGAGAATTTAAGAACCCAACATCAAGCCTGGGACATGAGGCTTAAACAGAGTTAGCTATTACTAGAATTCATTATTATTTAATCTTTATAAACCTCCAGGAAGTAGGGAACCTCCCCATTTTGCAAAAAAAGCAAATTGAAGCCCAAAGGGGCAAAGCCATTTGCTCAAGGTCACCAAACAAGCCAACTGCAGGGCAGGATTTGAACCCAGTGGCTTATCTGATTAAATTTCCAGAAGAAGTGCTGGATTTTTCTTAGGGGGACAATACCCGAAGTGCTAGAGAGGCTATTTGAGAGCTTAAAAGAACTGAATCTTTATCAAGGTTCCCCATCTCCAGGTGCCCCTTCTCCTAAGGGGAGCCCCATGGCTAACTTCCCACCACCCAGAAACCCCAAGCAGTTTTCTTCTATATTCTAAGCCTAAACCACCCCCATGCCACACCAGAAACACTGGCCCAAACCCTTCCCTGGGAGCCCTTTATCCTCTCCTTAGGCCTCCTAACCACCCTTCAAAAGTAGCCTTCTTTACAAGAGTGGTGGATATCCCCACCGCATTCTACAGCCTCTTCCTTTTGCCGTCAAGGACTGCCCCCACTTCTGGCCTCAAGCTCGGGAAGGGGTGGGGGCAGCAGAGACTTCATTCTAACATAGAGCATCCCCTATCCCCTCCCTAACCTTCACCTGCCTGCTCTTTCCGGGCTTTGGCCCCCTTCTCTGAGACCCACCTAACCCCCACCCCCATAATCCCCTGCGCCCATACAAATTGCCCTCCCCCCTCCCTCAACCACCACCCCCAGTCTGAGGCAGCTGCCCCCACAGCCGCTCTGTAGCTCAGTAAACACTCCGAGGTCAGCTGCCCCCGTTCTGATCCCGTAACACCCTACGCTCTACAAATGGGCCCGGCCTGGACATGGCCCTCCGTCAATCCTCCCACCCAGGCCCCAAAAGTCCCACGCCTCTTTGACGCCACTAGTCTGGGGTCCCGACCCCCTACACCCCTTGAGCTCCCCCGGCCCTACACGTCTCTGCCAGCAACATTCTCCGGGCTCCCCTCAGCCCCCCAGGGCCTCCGCCCCCGCCGCCTCTGCCCGGCCGCGCCCCCTCGCGCACTCCGACCCCCGCGTCCCCCGGCTCGCCTCCCAGCGGCCCTTCGCCCCGCCCATCGGTCGCAGCCCAGCCGCGCTGGCCCGGGACCGGCCCAGGCCCGAGCAGCGCTCCCGGCCGACGCAACCCCGCCGACGCCCCAGGACACGTGCCTCTGGCTCCGGGACCCCCGCCTGGGGTCCTGCGCCCCCCTCCCCGCCCCCAGCCGCGGCCGTCGCGCCTCGGGAACCAGGCTTAGGCGCCTGACCCCGCCCTCACGTACCCATTGGCTGCCGGCGCCGAGACCGCAGCGCTCATTGGTCCATGGGCACATC
>PVJL010003055.1:0-37144 GCA_004026885.1 Lyroderma lyra
TCTCTGAGACACAAAGATTTGCTGAGATAGTGGTTCATCCACCTGACCTACCATCACAATCACCAGTGGGGCTTTTAAAAAGATTTCTTGACACCTCACACCCATTGGGATGGCTACCATCAAAAAACTAAAAAACGGAAAGAAAAATTAACAAGTTTTGGCAAGAATATAAGAAACTGGAACCCTTTTGAACTGCTAGTGACAATATAAAATGGCACAACTGCTATGGAAAAACTCTATGGCATTTCCTCAAAATATTAAAAATAGAATTACGATATGATCCAGAGATCCTACTTCTAAAAGAACTGAAAGCAGGGTCTCGAAGAAACAGCACACCTATGTCCATACCAGCACTATTCACAACAGCCAAGAGGAGGAAGCAACCCAAACGTCCACTGACAGATGACCAGACACACAAAATGTGGTGTATACTTGCAATGGAATATTACTCAGCCTTCATGAAGAAAGTCCTATTACACGCTACAACACAGATACATCTTGAACACATTATGCTAAGTGAAATAAGCTAATGGCAAAAAGACAAACTCTGTACACTTTCATTTACATAAGTATCTAAAATGGCAAATTCATGGAAACAACAAACAGAATGGTTAATGGGGTAGGAAGAAGGAAAAACAAGGAGTGGCTTAAGGGGCACAGTTTCAGTTTTGCAAGATGAAAACAGTTCTCGAGACCTCCTGCACAACAATGTGAATACACACTACTGAACCGTATGGTTAAAAATGGTTAGGTGTTTTTCTGAAAAAGGCAGTATATGTGTAAATAAATAAAAAGATTTCCTGAGCCCAATCACAAACCTACTAAGAATTTCTGGAGACTGGGCTAAGACACTAATGTTTGTTTATTGAAACAAAACAAAACAAAACAAAAAACTCCCAAGGTGATGGACCCAAAAACAGCAGAGATCTATCAATTACATCAGTTTCCAAACGAAAGTAATTGAAGCATGATACTATCATGTTTAATACTTCATTTTGTTTTCATAATAACTGTTTATAGTGTATGTAAAATATCTCCTACAGTGGAAAATGATCAGCTTGACTATATCACTAAAAACTATTGATACTAATGAGGCCACAACAGAGGAAGCCCCTAAAGTCACTTTACGATGTTTCCGTGTCTCGTCACTAAACCAATACCAGAGAGTGGAAACCAGATCGCCTGACAGCAGCACAAGTCTTCTATTGGGTCTGTAGGTGCCCAGAGAGCCTGCCTCTGGTACCCAACCACCACCCTAGGCCATTCCTGGTCCAGACAGCTCTGGAAAACTAGAATAAAGCAATTAAACAACAAAGTAGTAAAAGAGGCTGACAGAATAGTTCTTATACCCCAGCACTGCCACTTAGCTGCTAGGTGATCCTGAGAAAGACAGTGAACCTCTACTGTGTTGTAGAGGAGTAACAGGGACAATCACCACAATCTGCCATGAAGATTCAGAGAGATGACGTATGCAAAACGCTCAGCACAATAAATGGCCCCAAGTAGGTGTTCAGTAATTAGAAAATGACACTGTCACTACTGCTGCCTCTTTTATGTCTCCTTTTTTATAAAAATGGACTTTATTATATAAAATGTACTCTGCTACAGATTTCTGCACTAATCATTCTCTATTAATATGCATTGGTTTTTGTTCTCTGCTTCTTATTTACAACCTCAAGGACCATGTTTAATTTATGGTTTTCCTATGTTCCTCAGAGCTTATCACATGGTATTAATCAACTAGGAGATATTTATTTATCAGCTCAACAGAAAATAATTATGGACTTGTCATGCGCAAGGCACCACCCTACCTAGGCACAGGGAATACACTGATCTCTTCTCCTGAATTTAAAATCCATATTCAGTAAGAGCTAGTATGTTTTCTCAAATCATTTATTGGAACAACAGAAACACATACACTACATCATGACATACAGGCATGAAAATCATTTTCCACAAATTCGCAGTAACTTGTTTCCTTATTCCTCTCCTGTCAGATGATGTCAGAAAATAAATCACCTTAGTTAATTATTAAAACTACCAATTTCAACTGTGTAGACTAGAGTCTCATGTTTATTAGCACACGCAACTGGTGGGATCTGTCTAAAAATAAAAAATGTCTACAGAAGCCAAATAGCTTATAAAAGAGCCAATTAGAAATTTCATGTAATTAAAAGTACTATATTGAAAAACTGTTGATTCAAGTGCAAAATAACTTCACAAAAAAATATTATGATGCTGTAAAGTATTTCCATGCATTCACAGATTAAGCTCTCTTTTCCAATTCCAAAATCTCCTTTCCTCATGTAAAATTTCTTCCAGTTAGGGAAAATGTGTAAGTATGCTAAAAAACAGGTCTTATATGTTTTTATAAGGGAAATTATATTGTACTATAAGTACATAAGAAAGAGATTAGGTGGTATTAAACTGAGAGACCTGTCAATAGAGAAAAAGCAACATCTTCTCTATTGGTTCAGCACCACCCTTTGCTCCCCTCCAATCCTACCCCATCCCTCCAGTGCCCCAGTTTCCATACACTGACCTGACTCAGGTTTCCACTTCTCTAAGAATGACCAAATACAAGATGTTTTTAGTGAGGGTGAACATGCACATATTTTTGTACAAGATGAGTATCGAGTTTGCTATTTCTGGCAAAGGACAGGGAATGTCCAAGGTTGTCAGTACAACTTTTATCTCCTATGATTTAAGTGGACCTTTAGCAAGCACAGACTATAACTTCAAAAAAAGGAAAGGGTTTTCCTCCCATGATTAAACAAAGAAAGCTGGGAATGTTTTCCAGGCAGGAGGGACACTTGCAGACTTTCCACCAAGAGTTAAGTTGGTAAAAAAATTTTGAGAGAAAAAATTAGGGGGAAAAAAACTTATTATAATTTTGCATTAAGTAAAGCAAAATTAAGACAAGTAGAGGCAAAGTAAAAAAAAAAGTTTCAAAAAAGGCAATAAAGTATAGAGAAAAAAAAGATTCATTTGAAACATGGTGTGGAGGAGTGCTCTAAAGTACCCTGGACCGCCAGAAAGAGGAAGTAGTGGGTCCTAGGGCAAAGTAAGCCTGACACATCACTGGAGGCAAAAATGACAAAACTCAAGCTGTTCTACTCCAGGCACATCACCAGAAGGCAGGGGTCTTTGGATAAGACAATACTGCTGAGAAAACTAGCAGGGAGGAAAAGAGGAACACCAAATGTGAGATGGATTGACTCCATGAAAGAAGCCATGAGCATGACTCCACAGGAGCTGCGCAGGGCTGCGGAGGACAGGACACTGTTGGCATCACTCATGCTCACTCAATGGCACGTAATACACAATACGAGGTAGAACTAAAATATAAGGAACAATGACTTTGAGACAAGAAGTTTCACTTTAGATTTCTAACAATATGGAAATGGGCTGAGGAAAATTCCCCAACATGAACAGTGGACTCAAGTATCCTGGTCTTACAAAGGGTGTGGCCCACAGATAAGGCATAATTTCTATATCATCAATTATTAATTATCTTATAAAGAGTAATGGTAATTTAGACAGCCCAACTGATTTAACACACATGTCTTGAATATAACCATTATGTGCAAAACTCTGTAAGTGCTCGAGGATACAGCAATATATAAATCCAAGTCCAAATGAGTTTTAAGTAATTCAGACCATACTTTATTTTCAAAAGTTTGTGCAGCTAATGCTGAAATAAGAAATAGGTTCAACCATAGAAACTTGCCATGTTTTGTAGCTCAAAAATAGTTGAATAATGGTAATTTCATATGGTGCAGACTGACATATAAAACCTAAAACTGAAAACTAACACAGTAACTGTGAAATAAACGTCTAGGCAAAATGTCTCTAAAAGTACAGAAATGAAAATGCAGAGAAAGAATTCATTCACTTTGACTTTGGAAAGCAGGACAGCTCCTTGGAGCAGATGGCATATGAACTAGGAATGAGGTTTTGTGAGTTGCAATAGTTACAAGAGGGAATGCAGTGGGGAGGAAGTGGCAGATGGGAATTTCAGACTGAGGAAAAGCAAGAACAGAAGCACAGGATCATAAAATCTAATAGAATAATTCAAATGGCAAATTCATCTACTTTAATGTCATAGAACAAATATGTGAAGTTCATTATTAAAAACATTTTAAATTCAATGCACTTGATAAATTTGAGGTTATGTCTCATAATCCAATAAAAATCTAGGACAATGAAATAAATATAAAGGTTTCCTGATAAACAATAAAATGAAATAAGAGCATCAAATCAAACACTTCCTATAAAATGGCTACAAACATTCTCAAGTTCATAGAAGTCTCAATATAAAATAATACACTAAAAGCTCCTCACTCGGCTACAGATGCATCAAAACCATGCATTAGATGATACTGTTCTGCTCAGTGATCAGTAACAGATTTCTCCTTGACTACTGTCCTTATGGTTATGGATGCCTCTGCCCCAAACATCAGTGTTTTGGAAAGGCCTCATTTGACTTAAAGGTCAAGTTCTTCTCACCCCTCCAGTTACAAATCACTACAAGTAACCATTATAAATTTACCATGGTACTGGCAAAATTTAATAATCACTAAAACTTATTGAGTGTTTTATGGTCACGATGGCTTTTGCATGGTTATGTGGATGGTAATGCAATCTAACCTTCTGCTCCATTACACATATTATTCTTAGTCACGATAACAGTGTTCCGTTTAAGCTTTAGGACAGTATTTAAATGGATGGTTTAGGAAACAATAAAGCCTAAGAGAATAATGTAGGTGTATTCCAAGTTTAGAGGGAGTAGGAACCATCAGGGGAATTCTGTCATTCCATGAAACAATAAGACACTCGGTGCTGGCACCACAAAGAGGCCAAGAAAACAGGGAATGAGGAATTCTTTTTCTCCTTACTGGAGAGTCAGCAAACTAATAAAAATATTAATTGAAGAACACATAAACAGATCTTTAATACTGTTTGGCAGAAAGTTTTTTTTATTTTAAGAAAAAATGTTAAACGGCTTACTAGTTATAATTTATAAGCACTGGGCCCAAGGGGTACACTACATACCATCAACAGTTAAAGGAGCAACACAAGGGGGAAAATGAAGTTAGGGGACCAAGCAAAGGAGGAATGAGACACGTGCAGAGAAATACACAAAGATGTTCAGGTGGCGTGAGAAGGCAGCGGGCGGAAGGCCCCACGAAGGGCTGGCCCTTCCTGCAGACTGAGCAGAGCGAAAACTGGCCGGCTACCCGCACGCCTTCCTACCAACCTCTGACTGCCTCTGCACCGTGGGCGTACACATACCCACTCTGCTACAGAGGATGAGTCAGCAAGCTTCTCCCACCAAGGGCCAGAGAGCAAACACCTTCAGCTCTGTGGGCCCCAGGGTCCAAAGCAGACATGGACAACTTAAACAAATGGGGTAACTGGACAGGTAAAACTTCACTTATCAAAACAGGCTAATGTTCGCTAATGTGTGGCACTGACTTCCTAACTCCGAGAGCGTTATTTTTCGGTCACATTCTCACATCCTTGTCCCGGGGGGGATGAGTCCTAGAGTCTATTATTTCATTTGGGTGCAACAGTAGTCACAAGAAGACATCACTGAGACTGCCCCTGCTACCGGGAGCATTTCCTGAGCACTTGCTATATACCAGACACTGCACTAATTAGATGACATATAACTTACTGACTCCTCTACCTCTTTGAGGTTGCCACTATTGCCACCATCCCTATTTCCAGACACAAATATCAAAGCCTCCTTAAATGGTGAGAGGACTAAATTCAGAACCTCTGTGAACCTGATTCTCAGCTGCTACTTAACTTGCCGACTTCTTTCTTTAGGTTTTGTCACGATCCCGGCAAGTTTGTAAAAACGCCGATCCTTGGTCCTCACCTTCTGAAGTTTTTACTCTGTCATCTGGGATTAGGCCCAGGACTCTGCATTTTAACACATATGTCTGATAATTCTGGTGTAAACTGTCAGTGGAACAAATACGGAGAAATAGTGCATTTTCCAAAAACAAAAAAAGTCAAATATATATAAAAACAGGTGCCTGCTAAAACGAGAATTTAAGCAATGATTACCTTCAGTGAGAACAAAATTTTTAGGATAAATTTTACTTTAGCCTGCTTCCTATTTTTATGCTTTAAAAGTTATGAAAAAATAGACCAAGCTTTTATTATTTTATGTAACTATAAAAGTGGTTTAAATTTTAAAAATCAATTTTTGTTTTATAAAATCATTAACAAAAGAAGGCACTGATCCTTTAAGAATGGGGAGAGGGGATTACCTACCAGCATTTCTGTTTTAAAGATGTACATCTATTATACCTCATTCCTGTACCTTCCAAAATATATACACTGAGAACATTTCGCTTCCACTTAACTACCATGCTAGAGAAGACCTATAACATTGTTAGGCAATAATTTCATTTGGAGTTAATTATGAAAATATAACATTGAATAAGGAATAGAAAGCACAGCCCAAGACACAAGTTCAGGTACAAAACAGCAGCTTTGTGAACTGTGCTATAGTCTTCTGTGTTCATACGTTTTTGTGTTCAAAAGCACAGGAACCAGAAACCCTGTGAATGCTGACACAGGTCTCTGTCAGAAGTTATGTAGGTCAAAGACCAGACAGAAGAATGGTTTCAAAACGAAGTGTTAGTAGGATTTTTCTCACCTCTCTAAGTAGCTGATGCTCCTGGGCCATAAGAACAGAGTAGTAGGTTCCTTGTGAGAGTCTAGAATCTTCTGCATAGCAATCTCACAATAGCAGAGTTGGGGGCAGCCACAAGATATAGAACAAGGGCTCCACATTTATACAACACATATCTGGGTTCCAATGATGGACCAAGCCAATGTGCAAAGTGCTGGGACTGAAACAATGATCAGAATGTACTCCCTGTTCTCAAGTTGTTCATAAACTGATAGAATTCAGGTTTCTAGCCCGTTTGTGCCAACTTCTAGTAATGTCATTAAAGTTCCTGAGCCTCTGGGTTTGTTTGGTTTTCTTTTTTTTTTTTTAATTGTCAACTAGAGATAGTTAAGTTCTTCAGTTATTAGCACCAAATGAGAATCTCTGTAAAGTGTACAGTACTAATATCTAATTAACTGGTGTTTCTAAGAGCACTGCCCAGAGGAAGCCAGAATTGAGCTATCTTATAATTGAAGCCCAATGAATGCATAAACAGGTAATGAGCAGAAAAGAAGGAAATGCCATTACTGCACCCAGACACATCCTTAACAAGGAGAACGCAAACCAGGGCATGGCCTGGGGCAGTTTTACCAATATACTCTTATTCTTAGGAACTGCACAGTGATGAGTGATCGGAGGTGGGAGTGGTATCCCATAGACTGGGAACGGAAGTATGATCCTGCTCTCTTTCAGCACGGTTGTATCCCAAGGGGCAGGACTCAGCTAAAAACTCCAGGAAAGATGGTAAGCTCAAGCTCAAAGACCAAGCAACTCTTACTACTTGGGAAATGCTCCACTTGGAAACTGTGCTAAGGATAAATACCATCCTTCAGAGGAATTTACTCCACCACAGAACCAACCGCACTGGTGACAGTGTTGCCTGCAGCTCGTTTTCTATGCTAGCATACCAAAGAACAAAAAGAAGATGACCAGGGCCACTCGGAACTCAAAATATGCTCATTAGATTGTACTATTATGGGCAGGATTTGATTTATAAGAAAGACCATACGGCTGATTCTGAACATCTAGGTTACTGTATTTCCAATGCCACTATATATATCTGCAACCATAAGTTCTTTCAATGACTGAATGTTTGTCAAATTAAGATCATAAAATTAACTCTACTATTTTTATAAGGCTTTAATGATGACTAGGTAAGAAATGAGAAATCATTCTGAAGTATTAAAATCACTCACAAAGAATTTTGATTAAGTACACAAACTTCAATTGCACCCACATGTTACAAGACACAGGCTTTCATTTTTTGGATTGTATTATATTGTATTTTTGGCATTGTTTTCCAAACTCTTGAGAAATTAAGAAATCTGTACAATAAATTATTCTACTACCTCTACTGGAACTGTGCAACTATCATTTGTAAAATTCTCATGTTTTAATCATCAAAAAATTGATAAAACCCTAAAGACAAATCTAAGCTTAACCTCCATAAAATTCATTTTACTTTAGTCATACCATAATATATTTATTACTTTTCAGGTAAATGGTGGGGTAAATGAGTCCTATAAACACACACACACACACACACACACACACACAGAGTCAGGAAATACTTTCACCAGAAAAAAAAAAAGAAAGAAAGAAAGGTAGAGAGCAGAAAACACCATGGTCATGAATACAATAGATTGTTACTCCACTGTAAATATAGGTGTTATTGTGATCTCTTTCCAATTCAAATACACACACACACACACCCTCAAAATATGATAAACTGTTATGTCATTGTGTTTAATAAGTGTGTACTAGGACAAGCCACAAACAAACATTACATTAGTCATAAATACTGTGTTGAAAATTCCAATTAATCTAAATACCTAAGCATTTAAAAATGATTTATTTGCCAGAGGGTAAGCAGGGAGGAGGTAGTGGAGGAGAGTGGGGGTCAAATATATGGTGATGGAAGAACTAACTCTGAGTGGTGAGCACAAAATGCAACATGTAAATGAGGTATTATAGAATTACACCTGAAACCTATACAATTTTATTAACCAATGTCACCCCAACAAATTTAGTAATAAAATAAAATTTTAAAAATAAATAAAAATGAATTATTTGTGTGAAAGGGACAGACTGTTAATTGCTTATGAATACAGACACAGAAGTCCTCAACGAAATACCTGTGAACCAAAACCAACAACATATAAAAAGAATTACACATCATGACCAAGTGAGATTTATCCCAAGTATGCAAGGTAGTTTAACATCTGAAAATCAATTAACATAATACAACATATCAATAGATTAAAAAACAAAACCCACACAATCATATTAATAGATGCACTAAAAGCATTTGACAAAATCCAACCCACTTTCACAATAAAAACATTCAGTAAACTAGGAATAGAAGGGAACTTCTTTAACATGATAAAGGACATTTACCCCCAAAAGCAGATTAAATCATACTTAAAGGTCAAAGACTATCAGCTTTCCCCCTGAGATTCGAAAGAAGATAAGAATGTCTGCTCTCACTTCTCACACATTGTACTGAAAGTCCCAGCCAGGGCAATTAGGCAAGAAAAAGAAATAAAAGCCATTCAGATTGGAAAGGAAGTAGTAAAACTAACTCTAATCACAGATGATCCCATATACAGAAATTTTTAAGAAATGAATTTTAAAAATTACAACTAATAAATACGTTCAGCAAGGTTGTAGGATACAATATCAATATACAAAAATCAACTGTGTATTCTATGTACTTGTGTGGACAATCCAAAAATAAAATTAAGAAAACAATTCTACCCATAGTTAATGGTACTATACTGCTTAGTTGAAAGTTGTTAAGAGAGTAAATTTTAAAAGTTCCCATTACAAGGGAAAAAAATATGTAACTATATATGTTGACAGATGTTAATTAGACTTACTGTTGTGATCATTTCCTAACACGAATATCAAATCATTATGTTTTATACTTTAAAGTACTAGAATGTTATATACCAACTATACCTCAATTAAACTGTAGAATATTATCAAAAATAATAAAATACTTAAGAATTTAACAAGAGAAATGAAAAACCTATACCATAAAAACTAAAGAACACTATTGAAAGAAATGAAGGAAGATCTGAATAAAAGGAAAAACATCCCATGGTCCCAGGGAATTATGGTGCCTTTGTCACAAGTGGCACTTGAGAAAGACGCTTCCTGGTCTTTTGAGAGAGCTGCCAGAAGCTGACTTCTTCTCACTGTACAAGAAAACCAGATACCTTCCTTCTCACTCTTGCACACTTGAGGAGGAGCCCAACTGACGTGAAAGCTGACACAGAGACTGAAAGAAACTGGATCTATCCTTGAAGATACTGCTGAGATGCTAAACCAAATGAATCCTGAGGACCTACCTACCTCCAGACTTTCTATTATCAGGTAACCAAAGTTCCATTTACTTTTAAAGCCAGTCTGAGTTCATTTTCTTTACTTATAATCAAATACGTCTTCACTAAATCACAGTTAGGAAATGCTAGTAGAGAAGTGGAGCAGAAATACAATCGTGGACATAAGCATTGAAAGGCAATTTTTGAAGGAAGACAAACTGTATTTCCCCCTAGTGCATTGAAGCATATCTCAAAGCTTCACCCCGAACTTAATGTTCAAAACTTTTTCCAACTCAAAGATTTTACCTGTGCTCCAGTTCCATAATTCCAATGATATGAGCACCCAGGCACTCAAATGCCCTACTATCAGCTCATGCGAGTAATATGACTACTACAGAGCTCGACCTTAAGTCCAAATCAACTCTCTTGCAGTGTCCCTATGTGAATAACATCACCAATCTCACAACCACCAGTACTAAAACTCCAGAATCCTTTCTCTCTCCCTCTCTTTCTCTACATTCGTAGTCTCAGTAGTCAAAATACTCTTCATGAAATGCTCTTAATTCTACCTATTTTTTGCATTCTAAAACTTCCTTTTTTATTAATTAATATATTTGACATGGACACTATACAAATTTAAAAAGTCTTCCAGTTCCCATGGAGATTCCACTGCTTCTTTTAGTTGCCTGTGCTGATCCTAATGCCCAAAATAACATGACATAAAATAATAAAAGAATTAAAATAAGGAGGTCATAGATATGGATAAAGCTGGAGTTCCATTAACAAAAAAGAAATTTGTAAACTTATAAAAGACTGTCATATAGTCATTATCATTTGCTGGTAAATAACTTGAAGGAATTAAATTCTAATTCTATGGCTTTTCAAAATATATCACCACATGCAAAAAAGAAAATAAAGCCAAGAACTGAATTTAAAAATGATATACAGTGACAGGGACTATAATCAATACATTATACTTCAGGCCAATTTTTCTACGGAAGTAAATAAAGAGAAACACACACTAATGTAAATGAGCATTATTTTGTTTTCAATAGCAAACCACTATTTAAAACACTCCAATTGCAACACAGGTTACTAACTTAAAAAGTGTGAAGCATTACTTCAGAGCTCAGTAGGTGTATCAGTGATAAACAATAAAAAATTAGCTAGGAGATATTCCATATTTAAGTTACTTGTAAATACATTCAAGAATTTAAATCAGTATCTTTACAGATTCTGATGTATGTAACTGAATTTTTAAATGCATCCATCTTTTACATATGTATAGCATATTCATAAATATTTGTCGTACACACACAAATACATGCAAACACAGTGGTAAAAGTTTAAAATCTTATTCATTCAAATTATCTGACTTTAATCCCTTGGCAGCTGAGAAAGCAAGGGACAGTGGTTTTATTGTGAATAACTATAAAATATATGTTCTGTAGATATTTAGAAAATTATAGCTCCTGGCTTTACAAAGCATATGCACATGCCTTCGGGGAAATGAGCTGAGCGTCAACAGGCTTCCACGGCACTCTGCCCTTCCCTTTCTGGGTCACATGGGTCATCTCCTCTCAATATAGGTGCATTTCCAAGGGAAAAGGGCTAGGCCAGGAATACCCGAACAGAGCACAATGCCAGGCCCACAGGACGGACTTAGTGATAGACAGAGACAGAGACAGAGAGACAGAGAGACAGAGAGACAGAGACAGAGACAGAGACAGAGAGAGAGAGAGAGAGAGAGAGAGAGAGAGAGGTTCCCATAACCAGAAAAGCTTTAAGATCTACCATTCTGTTGATTTGGCAGCATTTTGGAAGCATTTCTGAAGCTGCCTATTTTCAGCAGTAAACACCTCATGTAAGTAATATGTTCTACAATTATTCTATTCACTGTGGTTCTTTTTCCTTTCAGTTGTTTTACATTTAATCTTTCAGATTTCACAGGAAAACTCAGTTTTAATGTATACATTCCTGAGATGTGATCAACAAAGTCCACATTTTGTAGACTGACTGTATATCCTCCAGCCTGAATAGTTCATAAAGTTTTTAAATCTCCAGGTAGAACAAAGATCAGTTCATTTCCCTTTTTTCACAACGTCAGGGGTTTGTGACAATACCACTGTACTCTGAAGCCCTAATTGTCCAGCATCCTCAAGGAGGAAGTGCCCTGAGATGGATGGACTTTTTGTTACACTGGATGCTTCGGAGCCATCTTTTTTTATTCCAATTTTTAAAGAACATGTGTATCAATTGCATTTATTACACGTTTGCAATTCCTTACAAAGAATGTACTAAAAACTTTCTCCTTAGTGACTTGGGGTTGCCATTTTGAACACCAGCTACAGCGAGGAGCAACCTCTGCCAAGCCCCATACCCAGTTCCGGAACTGCACTGGGTGTGCTGGGTTGCGTTCAGCACAGTACTGTGATACCTTCAAGGACACACAGTCCCACACATACAAACACACCCTGTATCTCTTACACCTTCGTGGAATCCTCTCGGGAAGGTGGTGTTTTCCCCCAGATTCCTGCCATCTTCCATCCTGTCACGCGTGAGCTAATTCTGTGGGTCTGGAGAGGCTCAACTTTCACACACATCCTGGGCAGTGCCTCTCCGTGAATTGCTGACAAGTGCCCGGAGGTTGTTTCTGGAGCTTGTCTTCTTCCCCTTGTAGTTACAAAACTCAGAATGCTTTCATCTGTATTGGTGATACTAAAAGGTACCTCCCTCCCTAAAAAAAAGTTTCCCATAAAATGGACCATAGGAGTTCATAATCCAAGCTACACCTTAAATTATGTTTAGCTTCCTTTGTACCCACTTTGTACCCACTGTCCCTTAACTGGCATTCAGCACAGCGCTTAAAAACATTAAATGGTAACTGACTAGACTATACCCAGCCACAGGAAAAAAAGGTTCCTCATTTCTCTAGCATAGAAAATGAGGCAAGGAACAAAGATCACAATCATAATGAACCTCAATCCAAATTTCACAGAATCACCTAATACACAAGATGTGTTCTAAAAAAAAAAACCACAATCACTAAAGATTCAATTACTAAACTTGATCTCTTCAAGAAACTATTTTAAAGGCAGAAACAATGGCCGAGGATATCCTTCCACCTTTTTCAAATCAATATTTGTAAATCAGGTTTCTGTTTCCTAGGTAACTAAGTAGGTTACACCTACAGCAAGAAAACTCTACCAATGTCATTTTCCTTTTATCCTTGGCTCACACATGTGGTTACGGCTTATTAGGGGGAAAAAATTACCTCTGAGGATCATGGATAGAACAATGAAATGAGAAGGGAGCTAGAATATCACTTTCTCAGCCTGCTTCTCCTCCGGGGTGTGAACAACAAACAGAAAGAAAGTCTGCCCAGAGAGTTCCGAAAGGCTGGGGAGCGCTTTCCGACCCAGCTCAGTAAGTGCCCCTCACAGTCTGTGGCCCGTAGCTTAATTCATCATGTGAAAGATGAGACAAAAAAGGTAAAAACCTGCATTTAGTAGAAACATCAGGTCAGACATTTCTGGCTTCCAATTCCAACTCTTTCCTTGGCTAAGTTACTTCGCTTCTCTGAACCATGGTTTCTAACTCAAGAAAGGAATAATACCTAACTCTCATTGTGGCAACATGAATTCAGTTCAACAGTGAACATACAGTACACTCTCTTGCAATGCGAGCAACTGACAAAATCTCAAAAAATTTTGCCGGTTGCTTGACATTCTGCCAGTTGCTTGAGTTCTGGTTAACAAAGAGTCTACTTACATTTATCCAGCATCTACCAATCCCCATGGGTGCCAGTTAACTGAGAGTCTACTATAAAATACCAAGGTCAACCAACTTTCTCTCTGAAGAACATGTGAAGAGTTCAAAGATGGCAGTGCTGGTAGTTTCTCAAGGGCTTTGTGACTAATGTACAATAAGGATTTTTGTTGGTTGAGCTCTTATCTCAGAGAATTTACATGGAGACAGCATTTTCAGAAAGCACAGTGGACTATCATCACTACTACAAACATCTGTAAATGAAGTTTTAACTCTGAGAATGTGATTATATGTATTGTACATCTTTGCTGGGTCTGCAAACACCTAAGCTTGCTCTGATTTTTTTCTTTAATCAACAACCTTTCCTTTTTAATAAAAGAAGAAAAAAATGGGACACAAATCGCAATGTGGATGAGTTGTCAATGTGACACAAGAGTCTGCATAAACAGTTTCAAATTTCTAAAAGCTATTATTAAATCACAGGGACACGTTAGCCATCACAACCCTGGCCCAAAGATCTAAATGCTACATATGCTACTAGATTTACTGCTTAACAAGACTCAGACACCACATTGCAACATGTTTAACACATTTTTAAGTATTTTCACAAAAATTTAACCAAGCAGCATACTTTAAAATATAAATATGTTATACATATATTCATGTGCTTTTATGATTTAACCGCCTATAAATGCAAAACAACTTTCATTTAAAGCAGCAACTCATTATTTTTCCCAATTACAGGCCCCCCAGGTCCACAAACTACTCCTCCAAATATTTTGTTTTAAATATCCCTCTTGACTTATAGATACTATTGGGCTACCACACAAATATTCAGGATTCAATTTTTTAATTCTCTCCTTTTGTAATACATATAAATTTAAAAAAGAAAGGAACTAAGAAATGCAAACAACCAACCAACCAACAGCCAAACAACTAAACTCATTTTAGAGGCCACAGTTAGCCTCTATTATCAAATGATATTTAGACACTACAGCTCTAAATTTCCCTCTGTACCATTCACCTCCCCATAGAATCCCAGAAATCCTGATCCCAGGATTATAATCATTTAGGACACAATACTAAAGGTATTCAGACTTTCTGTTGATCAGACCTAGCTATGCTAAACTCAATACCCAGAATCTTGAAATCACACATTGATGAGAGGACACTATGCCCACTTCAATAAAGTGCTAAAATTGGTCCAGGTAATTACTAACCATCAGTATTGCTTACCTCCTGGCAAAAGTTTGGTGTCCTAAACTGGTAGGCTAATCAAATAATGTTTATTGTTATTATTACTGTGATCATTGTTACCACCACCACCACCAAGTCCAGAAGCACTAAGACCTCAAGTATAGGTCTTGACTTACAGCCCTGGGAGTTGAATCCCTACCTGGGCTCCTGGCTCTATCGCATCCAAGTTCTATAACCTAGTGCAAGTCACTCTGCCTTTATCTACAAAAGACAGATGGTTTCTAAAGCTCCTTCAAGCTTCCAAGGTACTTGAGGCCCAACGCCGAGAAATACGTATACTGAATAATGAATGGCTGTATCAAACCTCATGCAAGAGTTTTGCCACAAGGCAGGAATGCAAACTTCCCAGATATTTAGCCAATACCACAGGAAAGCACCATTATAAAAATCAGACCTTGGTAAACTTCCCCTCCACCCCCATAAATTTTTATGCAAGGAGTCTTCAATACAAGCTTAACATTTTTTAGAAAATATTTTACTAAGTACCTTATGTAGCACTGAGCTATTATTAAGCAATTATGTTCAAAACATAAAGGTTTATGCTTAAGCAACCAAGTAAACAAGTTCATAGGGAAAACAATTTATGTAAACATACAGTGGTAAGATGTGACATAGATCTGGTTTTATAACACAAATGAGAGAAGTTGCATTAATAGGTGTTTACTTTCTGCAGGTTAGGAAGGCTATTTTTATGACTCACTTTTTACCATTGGACTTAGATTCCTAATTATCACTCTACAAATGGTTTCAGAGAAATCTTTTTGCCTTATAGCAACCTCATAAGCATTTAAATCCCTCACAATACAAATCTTACCTTGCTCAGAAACATAAGCTAGTGCCCACCGATCAAGCAAGAGAGGAAGACTACACGAGACCATCAAATCAAAACGCCGGTCTCACACTCAGATTCTGCAACGCTCAGAGCTACTCCCTTAGCCTGGCCACGTCCGTATACCCCCCCCACCAATACCAAACACCTGAGTCATAAATCCTGGAGGACAAGGAAGATACTAAGTGCAGGGGACAAGATGCACTTTCACAAAGTATTTCTACGACATTCGCTCTTCCCTTTTGGAAATTTCATCCCGTATAACTGAGCCCTGCCTCGCCCCTAGCCATGGTTTCATTTGGACGGAGACTGTCCGCCGTCTTCCCTTCTGCAGTGTGCCGCGCACGATGCCTCACCCAGAGGGAGCACTGACTGGGGAAAGCAGGAAATGTGGATTTAAACTGACAGAAAAAAACAGAAACAAAAACAAAATGCATATCCATTCTAACACCAGTGCTAAAGGCATCAACGGCACAAATTCAACCACAAAACATTACTGCACGTAGTGCCCGGCAGCACCGAGGGCGCGGAGGGCGGTGAGCGGCCCGCGCGGCCACGCATGCGCACCAGGCCCGCGCACCTGGGTGCTTCGGGGAGCGGGCGGGCGAGGCGAGCAGCACAGATTCAGGCTGCAGCTGTCCACGGGGGATCAAGGACGTAGGGCCCAGGGGGAGTGGAGGGTGAGAAGACAGCAGGCAATGAGACAGAAAGAGGCCAGGGAAAATAAGTGAAGAGACTGAGCAAATCAGCACACTATCGTGAGACGAACAGGGACCAGGCTTCTCGCTGCTGAAATGACGCTTACAAACGTAGAAAGGGTGAGGGCCACAGAGAACTCTGAAATGTTGGCCTGGAACTGGGAGTATAATTATGAACTTGGAATTTTGAATCACACACACACACACACACACACACACACACACACAGAGAGAGAGAGAGAGATACACAGACACACAGACATAGCTACAGATGTAGTATTGGGGGGCGGGGGGTCTGCGTATATATACACATATGTCCCAGAGTCTGGTGAGAGGGCCCAGATCTTAGTTATTAAATACCACTCTGCACATAGAAATATGGCTTCTTCCAAGGACAGGACAAGGAAAAGTACAAGACGATCCTGGAGCTGCTTGGGGCACCACAAAATAAGGAAGTGCTCAAAAAACTGGTCAAGCACTGAGAAGGGCTCCTATTTGCCACACCTGGGACAAGAGAGAGCAAGCAAGTAAATAAGGATAGTCACTTGCTGAATAAACTAGGAATCTGTGACACAATACTTGTAAACATAGAAAAATGAGGCAGAAGGGAATGCTGTCCCATAACCCTGTCAATGCGATTTTGGGTATCTCACACATTCATACAAAATGCTGTTTGTATTTGTAAATTTAAAATTATTTTGAACTAAAACTGACATGCCTTTTACAGAAGTAACATTTCCTAATTCTTTGTCTATTAATTGCCAAATACTTTTTGTTTTCTGTGTTTGCTGCCAGATTGTTTTCATCATCACTTTCTTCATCCAGATAAATCAAAAAGTGACTTTAGTCGCTCACTGCAGCAAAAGGGATACAGTAGATTACCAGTAGAAAGAATGACAGAAAATTCAAATCACCGTTTGGCAACTACGGTGGCTGAGTCAGGCAGAGCAGCCAACAGAGAATAAGTGTGGTGGATGGAGCTCTGATGAGGGCAAGGATACTGCTATAACCTTAGATGACCTCTCCCGAAGCGTTAATCAACTAGGGAGAAATAGCATCTCTTTGGAAGGGCAACCTGGCAGACACTCACATGACCAGATGATCAAAATTAACACCATCAGAGGCTCAGGATCATCATGCAAAACGGAACGTCTGCATCTATAAGACTGTCGAGGACATGAGACAAAGACAGGCTGAGGAAATGCTCCCGGTGGGAGGAGCGGGAAGACTTGTCCACTGGTTGTGATGTCCGTTACTGGAAAGATTCTGAGCAGAAGGGAAAAGACACAGCAATGGGGCAAGTGGGTGAAATTGGAACGAGGTCTGGACCGGCTGGCTGGCTGGCTGACATCAATGTGGAATCCCGACGTGGGACTCACTGCAGGGTGGCTATGCTCAAGGGTTCTTTGGTGGGCAGACACACACTGAAGTATTTAGGAATGATAGGGTATCATCCCTAAAGCTTGCTCTTAAATGTGTAAAAGACCAACGATACCAAATGGGAGGAGATAGGGAGATGGGTGAAAAGGGGAAGGGGAATAGAGTCAATAATCCCATGATAAGATTACACAGTGACAGATAATTACCAGAATTTGTGGTGTGACCACACTGTAAGGTATAAAAATGTTGAATCACTATGTTGGATACCTGAAACTAATATAACCAATATAAGATCATATACCAACTATACTTAAATTAAAAACATAAATGTGAAGAGAATACTCAGTTAAAAAGACAAAACACCAATAATAAAGGGAGAGGGAGGTGTACAGTAGAGCAAAGTAAAATGGTAACAACTGTACTACCGAAGCAACTTACTATAAAATTATTTCTAAGAAAATAATCTTTTACATTATTATTTCTAAAAAAATTCTATCAAAAAAACTAATTCTAGGACACCGCACAATTTTATTCTGGCTGTCAAAAAATTTTTCAGTTCAACTTTTTTATGATTACTAAATAGGAGTACCCTTTAAGCTGGTCATTGGGGGATTTAACAGTGTCAGATTCAAACAATGATTGATCTAAAATAGTGGTGATTTCAGATGTTCGTCCAGGTGCTAAGAAACATCATCAACAGTGTGGCATGAAAAATGCTCATCCAATGCAACTCTGTATCTAAAATAGAAGAGTGTGCAGCAGGTGCAGGGGTACATTAGTGTTCACTAAAAAGCAGACAATCTCCTGAACATGCTAGAAAATTTTGAAGAACAAAGTCCACATCTTCAACTAGAGGCATATGGCGACGTTACAATGTGTTATTTATATTTGACTTTATAGATCTTTTTGAGGGCAAAACAATCAAAATTAAGGAAATGTTTCTTTTTCCTTGAAATGAAAAACAACTTCACAATCACTATAAATATGTACTAATGAGCTATGATTCAATTCTGCCTAATTTCAAAAGGCGTAATCTACTCTGATACTATCAGATAAAGTAAAATGATTACACAAATAACTCATCACAACACGAGGCCTCCTTTATCATAGCATCACAGTTTACAAATGACTTAGAGACAAATGACAGGAGTTTTGGTGGAAGTAGATTAGTTAGCTAAAATGTGACACTGTACTTGATCCTAAAATGTGAACTTAACATGAGAACAATTTTCCCAGTGGAATAATTACCTTTCCAAAACCTGGTAATAAAATTCATTTTATCCTGTTATTAACACACACACACACACTCACACACAGAAGCATACACAGGTAAGGAAATTTCCCAGATGAGATATTTTGGGGGCTTGTGAGTCATCACAGTTGCACATATTTTTAGCACTTTATTTCAATGGTTTGTACATTTTGTTTCTACACAGTTTTGAGTGTTGCATCATTATTCCTCTGTGAACAGATAGATACTTAGTGAATGATTAAGCTCATGCTCTGTGTTATACAACATGTATTCAACCATAACATTACAGCCTGATATTTCTGCACATTCACATAAATTGAGATTCATAAAGATGAATAAGGTACCAAAATTTCTTGACTTGGGTCCTCTGAATCATTAAAAATTGAATGCTACTCAATATCTTATGTTTTCACTGACTCTTTGTGATGGAAGTTTTGAATGACCAGGACCCCCACTTTCTGGGTTAAGTCAGACACGGTTTTAACCGCGCTGGTCTCCAACTCCCCTACATGTCGCTCAACTTTTTCATTTTTGTTCTTGGCATCACCATTTTTCCAGTCTCACAGACTGAAAATATACTATAGCTACAGTTAGTACACAATTTCCTCACTAAGTATGTAAGTTCAAGAACATACACAGTGTTACTAGTTAAACCTATGTACTTCTAAATCCATGAGATGTATTTTAGGATGCAAAAGACTAGCAATGTAAAATAGAATAGCCGCAGGAAACCAATAGACAGTGGTGACTGTGAGATAAAATAGGGAGTGGCTATGCTCTCATATTTTAAACCTTATGCGTAAATATTACGAAAGTAGGTCAGTTTCCCCATTATGCACTGCACAGGTAGTACTCTGTACTTGCCCTCAGTAGCTCTTTACTCACTTTTATCAATTTAAGTGAAATTATGTGTTGGATGTCTGTCTTTTTCTTTTAGACTGTAAGCTGCACAGCTCACAGAGGGTTGTTTCACTATTCCATGCAGTACACCACCAAGGCCAAGGACAGCCTAAATCAATGGTTGTTTCAGTGCTGATAAGAGAGCTATTCTTTTACTAAATAAACACGGTAGACTCTCGGTTAACTGAAACTCACGTAACCGCACTCTCAAACAAATTTTGCTGGTTGCTTGAGTTCAGGTTAATGAAGAGTCTACTGTAAATTTATCTGGCACCTACCAATCCCCATGGGTGCCAGTTAACTGAGAGTCTAATGTACAGGGTTTACTGGATGACTACATTTACAAATCTCTAAAGAATGCTGGACACACTATTATGCATCTCTGATGATCTATGTAAAAAGTCAGGAGACATACTATCAAAGGACATAGTGACTTCTCTAGCCATTTCAAAATCCTTAAAATACAAGTATTTTCCAGAAATACCACTACATAGGTTTCATGCCCACAAAACAGGATTGAGTTTAGTTCCTAATTATTTATAATTTTATCATAGATTATCTGTTTAATTTTTTAAAATATCCATCTGATTAATGAAGCCAAAATGGGAAGCAGAGCTAAGAACAATAAAATCACATTATTCTATTTGAATCAGTCTAATTATTAAGCATCATAAAATACGTAGTGGAATAATGGGACATTATTGTGGGTTTATGTACGAAGCGCAAAAAATTACTGAGAAGGCAAGGAAGGGGAGGCAAAGGAAGGGAAGAGAGGGCAAAGGTCTTTGGTAAAATTCATAAATTCTGTAAAATGGAATTCTCGGCTTCTCTCACCAAATGCACAAGTGCAGGAGAGAGCATTCTTGGCTTCCAACTTGAACATATTAACAGGAACAGAGCTTCTGAAGGAGGACCTTTTTCTATGAAAAGATGAAGTGCTCATTCAAATAATTCAATACTCAAGCACTGGAAATAAAAGGATAAAAACTGCTCTGTGCCTAATTATCTCCAAAGGAGAAGAGGAAGAAGGCTTTTGTGAAGTGAAAAGGAAAAAATGCCTTTCATATCTTATGTAAGGACAGAGTATTCAGGGGCGAAAGAAAGAAGAGAAACTCAAGCTGAGACACTGGTGCTCTCAGCATCACCTCCTATTGTAATAAAATTAAGGTAGCTATGAGATAGCAATTTCTTGTCAGCCCGAGAAAGGAATGGGATAACTAGAATTCCACATGCTTGATTGAGCCCCTACTCCATATAGCATGGACCACATTAAATGGGAATTCAAGGCTATTGATAAAATATTGTCCCTGTCCTCAAGGCACTCACAGTCACTTATAGTTCATAATCACATTTGATGCGTACTAGCTATTAAAGGCTTCACCCACGCTTTACCTGTAAATAGAAAATGCTCACAGAGCTTTAAACAAGTATCTATTAATATGATATTTGAGACTGTTTTGGTAATACAGGTATTATATTTCAACAGCTGCCTATCAATGTGTTTAACTGGACATCTTAGACATTAAAATTGAGTTCAATATTTAACATAAAAGTTTCATTCATTATTTTAAATATTGGTGAAATCATGCCTAATATACTTCACTACAAAAGCAAATCAATGGTTTCTAACATAATAAAAATGAGACTAATTTAGGATACTTTAGAATTGAATTTGTTTATTTGTTTTACTCAACACTGTATTTCAAAACAAATTTTTAATGTTCAAATGTTCAAATTTTTTCAAAAAGTTCATCTTATCAATAAGCAGTAATGACATCTTCTGGAGATGAAATCAATGCATATTTGTAAAACTGCTCAGAGGAATTCTGCATTTGTCACTGGGTTATCAAGACCATAAATTAAAGCATATCCAACAAATATGACTGCCCTGAAAATACATGACTGTATTATGCTAAACAGATGATGGTTAGACATCTGCTCTAACACGAGTATGTGTTTTCAGCCATTTTTCCTCTACCTGTAACGACACTCAGGTGTTTAGCAACTCAAAGCGATCTCTCCACTGACCATATAATACAGCCAAGCCAAACAATTCAAGAAAGACTGTCTTACTCTTTCTCTGTATTATATTACAATAGTGAAGTCTTGGCAAGGGAATTAGTTCCAACTCAAAACAGTTCAAAGGAAAAAAAAGGATAAAGATGCTTCTATGGGACACATGCATATTCAGGATTCAATTTTTAAGACCAAATATTGTAGGTAGAGTTCCTCGGCAATTTTTCTCCAAACTTTCCCATCAAAATTTGTAGTCACAGTATCACTGAGTTAAATAAAGAAGTAAGCTGAATTTAAAGATAACAATGTCTCTACAGAAATAAGAGTAAATAGAGATGTTAAGTCATCACTTTTTAGATCATATCATGTATCACTTATACACCTATGAGATCTCTAGGTATAAGTACCAATTTAAAGAGTAAATGGCAGCCTAGAGAACTAAACCACACACTAGAAACTAGAAGTTGGGGAGAGCCAAGCAAAATCAGTAAGACTGACCCTGTACTTGAAGGATGGCAGTACCTGATGGTGGTCAAAACTGGAGCTGATTGATGAGGAGCAAAGAGAAGAAACTACAGTGGAAATGCTCACACATGGGCCTTTAGATTCTAGAGTCAACAAATGGTCAAGACAAATGCACTTTACAAAGTTCTAGGACAAATAAGCAACTGCAAAGACAAAAAAAGTATTTAGTGAGGAGATGCGTTAGACAATTTGTCTTGGTAACAAAGTTTAGACTTATACACTGTACATTTGGTCCTTTAATGTTCATTTCATAAAAACTGCTAGCTAAATCTTCAATGGACTATTAGATTACATTTTTTTGCAATGTTTTTCTTCATCACTCATGCCATTACTCATCTAAGAAACTAAATGTATCACAGACACTTAACAATCAGTAAAGATCATAAAAAGGTTCTAAATTATTTTAAAATATATCTTTCATGTCCTTGAATGTATATGCTCATGTTCTCTGCAAGAGCAACCTAAAAATAATTTATCCATGTCTAGGTCATTTTGGTATTCTTAGAATCTGTTTAGATCAACTTTTTTGATATCAGTAAGAAAGCAGATGGCCACTGAATTCCTACTGACTCCAACTACTCTACAACTCTTCAAGAAACTCTAAGTGTTCCTTTACATATTATCCTTCTTCAAGAAGCTAAGCAGAACACTTTAAGAGCAAAAACTTAACACATTTACATCAAATTTTACACTAAGAGTAAATATACTGCTTTTAAGTATACATGGAAATTTTATCATGATACTACATGACAAACAAATTTCAGTAAATTCCAAAATGCAGAAATTATATTTCAGATTTTCTAACTAAAAATGAATTAGAAAATGTAAGACCCACCCTAAAATAATCAATTAGAATATGCAACAAAAAACAAAAATTTACTCAACTTGAGTATTTTTAAATAATAAATCATAAACTAGTTTATTTTAAAACATATGAAGCATAAACATCATGAAAATAAGAATTTCTTTAACCACCAAATGGAAAACTTTAAAATATATTATGTTAAAGTTTATGTTACTAAACTTGAAAATAGCCACAAAATTATTTTGGAGGGAGCCACAAACATCCATAGTGATTTAAAAGAAGCACACAATCTAACTGGATCAATCACTCACTACACAATAGATTTGGTAAGTTACAGGGGAAAAAAAATAAGTGATTATTTTTAAAAAGATACAAAGTTTCCCAAATTTTAAGAACCTAATATTTATAATAAGTTTTAAAAGAACAGATCATTCTGATGCTGTAGAGATTATTCTTGAGCACAGTAAAACATATAAAACTTAACTAATTTATGATTGAAAAGCAACATACTATGATCCAAAGCATCAATATGTCAAAGAGAAAAATCATAAGATGCCCAAAAGCATTTAATAAAATTCAATATCTATTTTAAATTATAATTCCTAATTTTTTAAAAAAAGGAAAGGATGCTGCTTTAACATGATAAAACTATCCATCGAGGCTGATGGAGATTCCCTACAAGAACATACGAACGATGACTAGTTAGAAAATAAAAAAGGCCAACGGGGACATTCACAATAGCAAAATATCTATGGAACTCCAATTGTGAAGGCTCATAAAGTTTACTGAAAAACAACATAAAATAAGGTTTGTGTAAATCACAAATACATACCACATTTCTAGGGAAATAAAATAATTACCAAATTGTATGGAAGAATAAAGGGACAATAATAGCCAAGACATTTGAAAAAACATAATGGAAGATTTGAACTAAACTCTATTAACAGGTCTAAAATGAGGTCATTAAATAATGTGAGACCAAGGAAATGTGGTACGCTCCAACCAATGGTTATAAAACCTTCAAATTTTAAAAAAGTAATTGGAAATCCAGATCTTTTAAAAAAGAAACTCTCTCATGTTTCTCTGCTGGCTTAAATCTATGAAAGCATTGTATGTTTCCAAAGAAAGCATTTCTGTGGGCTGAGCAGCCACAGTGGACCTCAGCCCTACACACACCCAGCACTTCCTGCCTCACCCTAAGCTCAAGCTGCTTCCTGTGTCTGGACAGCCCTTTCCTCTCCCTCCACCCATTCAAAAGCAACCCGCCCGACCATGTGTGGTTCACAGGCCTCCCGCTGAAGAGCACTCCCAGAACAGCTACCAGGAATTACCATTACCTTCCCTTTACTACAAGGATTACAGTTCTGAACACACCTTAACGTTAGAAGTTCTCTAACGTGTTCTGTCTTTTCTTCTGGATTGGAGAGTAGGAGCAGTGCCTAACAACAGCACCTGCTACAATACTATCTACTGGCCACATTCTGTGCCAAGCACAGGGATGATGCTCTGTACACAGCTTCTGCAATCCTCTCAATAAATGCAAAATAGATAGTATTCCTATTTTACAAACATGTAGTGGAATTAAATAGCTAAATAGACCCTAGAAGAAACAGGATTTCTAATTGTTTTTGCCAGATTTCACCAACCATATCACAGTTGGTCTAAATTAAACTGAACTGACTTGGGATTTTCCTTTGAAATGTAGTGAGAGATATGGCTACAATAAGGAGAATGAGTCTGAGGGTAAGAATTCAGAAGCACATAATCTAGAAATAGGATATAAGTACCACCTGTAAAATAGACTACTAAGTATTCTAATTCTGTGTTTAAGATTGACTTCTAAAATATAATTTGTATCTAAAATTATTTTTTTCCTTAGCAAATTTTATTGATTCAATGAACTCTATGTACTCTGGGGGAACAAGACAACATGGAAACTACCTCGGCAAAGTTACGAGGCCTTACCATTTGTACAGAGCTGCCACAGTGACAAGTTCGTGAACTTAATTGTCAGATTATGGGTATGACGACTGCTCTGATGGCCATTCCAGAAAAAGAGTTCCAAAATTGCTCTGAAGGGTGAACTAAGCATTGGCATTGGTGCATAGCTTCCCAAGGGGAGTCCTTTGAAGGTGACCATAGTGATATTCAGTAGTGAGACATGGAGTACTTTTTCTAGGATGAATTCACGAAATTAATTGTCCAACCTCCTATGTCCACATGAAATAAATGTATCCTCTACATAAACCCCCAAAGAGAGGAAAAATGGAAAGTCTTTATTTCCTTCCCTTCTTTGTTAATGTCCTGTTTGAAAAGCATCTATTGAGGCATAGCCAGAAGTGTAAACAGTGTTTTCTTGCTGAGCCCTAAGAATTACTGTACATAGTGGCCAACATTATCTTTGGAGATCACTTCTTTACTCTTAGGAAAAAAAAGCCCAAAGTTATAAATCCTTGTTCACAAACGAACACTCTTAATCTTGATTCATATAGTAATTTCGCAAAGACTTTACCTGGATGAGGTTTCAATCCCTTTAAATTCTTTGTATATGTCCATGAATGCTTTAGTTTACAGCATGTGTAAGTTTACTTGAAAGTAGCATCAAACTCTTAAGAATACCTTCTTTCTCAAAGGAAACTTAAATAAGAATTAAAGCCCTATTTCTCGAGAACTCAAGCTTTGAATCCCCTATGGACTAAATGTTTCTGCCCACCCAAAATGTCTATGTTGAAGAGGTAACCCCCCAGTGAGACTCTATTTGGAGACAGGGCCTCTGAGGAGGTAATAAAGGTTAAAGGAGATCAGAAGGCTGTGCCCTAACCCAACAATGCCAGTGTCCTTAGAAGACAGGGCCCCCGAGCTCACTCGCTCTCTATCATGTTAGGACACAGCAAAAAGGCAACCAGGGAAAAAAGACCTCCCCAAGAACCAACCCTGCTAGACCTTGATCTAGAACTTGAGTTTCCAGAAACATGAGAAAATAAATTTTTGTTTAAGCCACCCAGTCTGTGGTGTTTTGTTATGGCACCCCAAACAAACGAAGACAGGATCTAAACACAATCCTATGCAAGTTATAAATACTCAGTGAGAATCAGTTCAGTTCCATGAGTTTGATGGTTCCCAGGATATACCATTTAAAATTTCACAGCAAGACTTTTCAGAAAATATTTTAACCACATGGAGATCAAAGACAGCTATGTTTTGCAAATTAGTGTGAGAAATTGAGATAAGAATTTCAAAACGTCTTTAAACTGTAATTAAGGCTAAAGTAATTTTTCTGTCCAAGGTCTACATTATTAACTAAAGCGACCAATGAACTCCTGTTCATATAGAAATCTCTAGCAAATTATCAAATAGTGCTAGCAGTACAATGTATGTATAAAGTCATATTCCTAGAATAAAACATCCCTAGTACTCCACCATACCAGAGCACCACAACGAAAACTCACAAAGGAAGGAGTATACGAAAAATGGCAATGACCTTACTATAAGATGTAGTGAAAAATTGATTTTTCCTATTCTAACCACAGAAAGCTATATCCAACCAAAGACATCACATATAAGAGGGGGATCCTTCATATGGCAGACATCAGAGATTTGTATATTTGTTTCTAAAATGTTCTGGTGATGGCAGTATAGCACAATAATATTTTGTCAGAACTGTCTTAACACAATCGTGCCTTTGCTTTCCCACACATCAGCACTACGGGAGCCAATACTGGGGGTAAACATGAAGCTGGGGAAAGAATATTGACCAAAAGTCAAATGGCATAGTGTACTATCTCTCCCAAATTGGTGATTCACATAAGAAATAAAAAGAAGTAAGTATCAATTCGATAAAAGTCACAGAAGTGAGGAAAATTATGAAGATGAAATGATTAAAATATTGTAATTAAAAAAACATAGGCACAGTTGTTATTATGTTAAATGCGACTATTAAAACACAGAGGTAATACTCGTAAAATAAGTTAACAGAAAAACCCATATACTTTAAAAAAAAAAAAAAAAAGAAAAACTATGTATGTTAAAAAACAGACTTAAATTAAAAAGGGTAAGTGATTGACAGAATAAATGGATTAGTAAAATCAGGTACTTTCAAACTCTTCTTCAAAAAGAAAAAAAAGTAATAATAATATTAGTATCAATCTAGGATAAATTTAATTTAAAATCATTCAATCCAAAAAGGGAGAATAACTTTAAAAAGAGTCATGGAGTCATATAGACCAAACAATACACAGGTTACAAGCAAAGGTATCAAAAATTTAATGAAGACACAAAACAATAAAACTTAAAACATAGGAAAATTGCTCCATGATAATGGATTTGGCAACAACTTATTTGCTATGACACCAAATTCACAGGCAACAAAAGAAAAAATAGGCAAACTGGACTAAAACTTTTGTGTATCAGAGGATATTATCAGCAGAGTGAAAAGGTAACCCGCAAAATGGGAGAAAAATATTTGCTAATCATATTTGATATGCAGAATATACAAAGAACTACTACATCAACTTAAAAACATCAATGAAAAATCCTACTATAAATAATAGTCCACGGACTTGAATAAGCATTTCTCCAGAAAAGATACAGAAATGACTAAAAAGCACAGGAAATGATCCTCAACATCACTAATTATTAGGAAAATAGGAAAATGCAAATCAAAATCATGAGATGCCATTTCACACTCGTTAGAACGGCTATTTTGAGAAATTCCAGAAAATAACAAGTATTAGCCAATACGCAGAGAAACTGCAATCCTTGTGCATTGCTGGTGGGAATGCAAAATGTTGCAGATGCTGTGGCAAACCATACAGCAAATCTACAAAAAATTAAGTACAGAATTACTGCAATATACAAAAATTCCATTTTGTGTGACATACGCAAAAGACTTTAAAGCAAAAACCCCAAAGATATTTACGCACCCACATTCATGTGGTATACAGATACAATGTAACATTATTCAGTCTTAAAAAATGAAGGAAATTTTGACACATGCTACAACATGGATGAACTTTGAGGACATCATGCCAAGTGAAGTAAGCCAGACACAAACAGGCAATACGACTCTACTTACATGAGGTATCTAAAATATTAATAGTCAATCTCATAGAAACAGAAAGCAGCACAGTGGTTGCCAGGGGGTGGGGTGAGGAGAACCGGGAGTTTAATGGGCACAGAGTCTCAGTTTTGCAAGATGAAAAAGTTCTGGAGATCTGTGACACAACAGTGTGAATATACTTCACACTACTGAACTCGACATTTAAAAATGGCTAAGAGGGTAAATCTTATGTTACTTATATTTTGCAACCTTAAAATAATAAAAAATTAATTTTAAACATTTAATAAAGATATAAAATATTAGAATACAGAATTCAATATATCATTTTTGCATTAAGCAAATGTAACAGAAAAAAATGTTGGAACATAAAGTAATTCAAAACAAATCAATAAACTCAGTTTAAAAGATGAAGACTAGAATATCATATTCCTCAACAGAGAAGACACTTTATTCAAATATCTATACGACAATGGTAAAAAGAAAACCATATATGTACTTAGATAAAAAAAAAATCAGTGATTTAAAAATGAGAATGTTGTAAAAGTTACATTCTCTGAAATATAAATCACGATTTAAATGTAAATACAAAATGAAAGACCTAACATAGTTAATACTCACAAATTTGAAAACATACTCCTGGAAAACATTGACTCAAAGAAATCAATAATAAAGTTACCAACTAAATTACAATAATAAAACATGAAAACTATAAAAATTAGAAATGAAAAGAATAATTCCTCCACAAAAACAGAATATAGCAAAAAATATATTCAGAAATATACTTCCAACTTCAATGTCTTTAATGCCAAAGGAGTTTATTTTAAAAAACTAAGGAAAAAAAGAGGACAGAATTGAGACAATACCAGCGAGGTTCAGAAAACACCCAGCCATGCATGCCTCTTTTTCACATTACACAGCTGGATACTTTCCGGACAGCCCTCATATAAATCATTAAAGAAAACAAGGAAAAAAACACAGCAGGAAGAATGAAAAAAATCCAAAGGCTTTTTTGTAAAAAGTAATAATAACAAAAATAAAATAGCAAAGCAACTTGTAGAACATTTAAGAAAAAAAACAACAACAGTAAAAAATAGACAATTTTTATAAAGAAGTTGTGAATATGTTCTCGTAGAAATGCAACCATATTAGAGAATACTACATGCTATTTTGAGAAAACAAATTTAAAAGCCTAGAAAGCAAATGGGGAGAAAGATCATAGCTATGGATACCAGCTTGGTAGTTCACTGGGGTGTAGTGGGGTGGAAAAAATGGATCAAAGTGGTCAAAAGGTAAGAACTTCTAGGTACTGGGCATGTAATGTACAGCATGATGACCACAGTTAACCAAAATGTATTGCATGTTTGAAAGTTACTAAAAGAGTAAATCTCAAAAGTTCTCATCACAAGAAAAGAAATCATTTTAATTATGTGTGGTGATGGATGTGAACTAAACTTACTGCAGTCGTCATTTTGCAGAATATACATCACATCGTGATATTACACATCTAAAATACGGTATTATTACATTTCAATTTTATTTCAACAAAAAAAAATTTTTAGAGTAATTGGGCAACTTCCCAGCCAAAACTTCATCCAAAAAAACACCTAAGGACTTTAATAGACAAATATAAGCAAAAACATTTGAAAAAAAGTGTATATATATCTAACACTGGGAGAGGGAGGGTGACCCAAAAAACATGACCTAATGGTTCACATCTGAGTATTAGTCTTTAATGGACAATTCCAATCAGGCTCATGAAAAGACATGAACATTTTCTAAATTAGTTTATGCATCTATCAAAATGTTTATAGTACAAAAATAAGAAAAAATATTATAGACCATTCCATATGTGACTTCAAATGTATATATTCTAGATATCATTCCAATTTATCAAACAGAAATGAGCAAAGTTATACGATAACAATAAATTATCAAAACTCTAATTCTAAAAGATATATGCACCTCTATGGTCAATGCAGTGCTACTTACAATAGTCAAGATATGGAAGCAACCTAAATGCCCATCAATAGAAGACTAGAGAAAGAAGAGGTGGTACATACATGCAATGGAGTATTGCTCAGCCATGAAAAAAGTGAAATCTTACCCTCTGCCACAATATACAGATGGACCCAATGGGTATTATGGTAAATAAAACAAGTCAGAGAAAAAGAAATACTGTAGGATCTCACTTACATGTGGAATCTAAAAAACAAAATAAAAAATAAAGTAAAAAAACAGAAACAGACTCATAGATACTGTGAACAAACTGATGGTTAGCTGATGGGAGCGGGTGTGGGGATGGATGAAAAGGTGAAGGAATTAAGTACAAAGTGGTAGTTGCAAAAGAGACATGAGGATGTAAAGTAAATCACAGGGAATATAGTCAATAAAATGGTAATAACTATGTTCATGCCAGGTAGGTACTAGACTAGTCAGGGGCATCAGTTCTTAAATTATATAAATGTCTAACCAGTACACTGGAAATTTGAAACTAATATAAAATAGTAATGAATGTCAACTGTAATTGAAAATTTTAAAACATAATAAATTACAAAAAAAAAAAAAAAAGCAGGCTTTCTTACCCTAATGCAAGGATAGTTCAATATTAACTATCTTCCAATACAGTGCTTTGTAACTGTAGTTAAAAGTAGAAAGATGACTTATCTGTAGATGAGTAAAGAAAAAAAAAACACATAAAATTAAACTGATATTCCAAAAAAATAAAAGGAAAGACATCTAAGCACATTTAATTTAAATAGGTGCAGAAAGAAAAATACTTACATATGTAAGAAGAATACCCTATAAAATCATAATATTTTGAAACCAAAGAGTTTAGTCACAAGGCTACCAGGTGACCTAGGTCACAATGGGCAACAAGCCCCTTCACAGTGCAACAGGACATTGTTGTTCCAGAGGTGCAGAGCTTCAGTTCCGCAAGAGGAAAAAGTTTGCCATCTGTTGCCCAACCAGGTAAATACAGTTGACATTATTGAATTGTAGGTTTAAAATTAATTACGATAGCAAATTTGTGTGTGTGTGTGTGTGTGTGTGTGTGTGTGTATGTTTGGGGGGGAGCTGCCTGGCTGGGAATCGAACCCAGGACGCGGCGCTGAAGCCTAGCCACTACACCACCAGGGAACTCCTGATAGCAAATTTTTGTTACGTGTTTTTTTACTGCAACTTTTCTTTTTAATTTTTAAGGAGATTTTTAAAAGCGACTAAAATTTTGACAAATGCTTAAAAGCTGAACATGGGCTAGTAAAGTCACTTAGTATCCTGGGGAGCTCTGGACACAAGGACACTCCACAGTCATTCACCTGCTCTTCTACACAAGCCTCCTCCACGTGCTAAGGCAAAAGCCTGGAAAAAGAAATGGAAATCTAAGAGAGTACCCCTCGGAAATGCTGACATGCAGGTAGGGATCAGCTAATACCCCCAACACTACTATCAAATGAAGAAAAAGTCATTTGCCACAGGGACAGGGACAGAAAATACTCCTGCTCCATCCAGGCAACGATTCACCACTGCTGGCAAAACAGAAGAAGGTATCTGCTGGGGATGGGGGCGGACAGGGAAGGAGAGGGGGAGGGAGGGGAGATACAGACAGACCTTCTGCCTGTCCTTCTCCCCAGTTTCAAATAATAACAGCTGCTGGGTGAGAGAACCTGACCCTTCACTGAACACAAGGTAAAATGCATCTGCACCTGGGGGAGGCAGGAAACTCAGGCCCAGAATTCTGTAGTGATACAAGTAAGAGGTTGGCCGTACTGATAGGAAACCCATTGGAGCAAAAGCCTACCACTGATACAAGGCTAAGAAGAAGGGACAGGCTTGCTGACAAGGTCCCAGTTCGGGCTGAAGTATGCCTGACCCACCCAAGGCTACAGCTGGTATCGAGGAACTAAGACTCCAGCCACTTAACTCCACACAGACTGAGATGGAGGCAAAAGGAGTCCCCAGTGTCACTGGAGTTCAGGGCTGGAAGAAAGTTGAGGGTAAGCAGGAATACTGAGAAGAAAAATTTGGTGGCACTCCAAGACTCACAGAAGTCTCAAAGGGAAAGCACTGCATTCCTAGAGGAATGTGAAGTCTCTAGTGATGTGACAATTCAATAGCAATAACAAATCAATAACTCGGCACATCTACTAACCATATTGATTCATCTCTCCTCTACACAGACACTAAAGCCCTGCAGAATAAGAGGCATGTCCATTTCTCAGCATAACAATCATCTACCTCAGTGTCCACTGTTCTTTCATATACAATATCACGCAGTCGACCAAAATCACAAGACTCAAAAACAAAGTAAATTTTGTCATGTGTTCAAGCTAACAACATAATCAGACCCAAGATGGCAAAGATGGTGAAACTATCAAATAGAGACTTTAAAATAATTGTGATTAAAATGTAAAAGAATCTAAAGAAAAAATAGCATGAATCAACAGAAATTCAGCAAAGAGGTGGAAAGTTTTAAAAAGGGATATGAAAATGCTAGACAATAACTTTACATCAAAGATAAAGAATTATTTAACTGAGGTTACAAAAGACTGGACACAACACAGAATTAGTAAACTTGAGGACAGATCAACAGAAACTACTCAGACTGAAAAGTTAATAGGGGAGATGGGTTGCAAAGGATCCAAGACCTATGGGACAATATCAAGCAGATTAATGTACCTGTCCAAACAGTCCAAATGGAAGAGAGAAAAGGAGGCAGAAGAAATATTTATAAAAGATAATAAATGTAAACTTATGAAAAATCAGAAAGAACAATAAAGATCAAAGAAGCTTAGAGAACCTTAAGCAGGAATGATAACACACCTATGCACATCATTGCCACATTGCTGAAAACCAAAGTTAAAGAAAAAATCCTGAAAGCGGCCCAAGAAATGCTATCTACGGAATAACAACGATCAGAATGCCAAAAGACAGCGCTTCAAAAACTACGTAAGCCAGGTGTCCAATCTCTTGGCATCCCTGGACCACACTGGAAGAAGACCTGTCTTGGGCCACACATAAAATACACTAACAATAGCTGATGAGCTTAAAAAAAAAAAAAAAAAAAAAAGACCTGTGCATAATTTTTGTAATGTTTTAAGAAAGTTTACAAATTTGTATTGGGCCGCATTCAAAGTCACCCCAGGCTGCATGCAGCCCGTGGACCACAGGTTGGACAAGCTTACTGTAAGCTAAAGGATAATATATAATAGCAACATCTTTAATGGGGAGAAAACATTCCACCTAGAATTCGAAACACAGCCGAAGTATTTCAGAAACAAAGGCAAATAGACTTTTTCTAACAAGCAAAAGCTAAGAAAAGTCACTGCCAACAGACCTGCACTATAGGAAATATCAAAGAAATGTCTTTTGGCAAAAGTAATATGATACTAGATAGAAATTCAGAACAGAAATAAAGAACCCTGGAACTACAGAAAACAGTGCAAAAAAGACTTTTTTCTGATTTGTAATCCCTGTTAAATGTAACTGATTCTTTAAAGCAAAAACATTAGGAAATGTATGGGTTATAACATGTATAAGTAAAATACATTAAGAAAATAGCATAAACACTGGGAGAGGAAAAACAGCATTACACTGTTGTAAGATTCTGACATCATAAAGGAAGTGGTATAGTATCATTTGAAGATAGACTGTGAAATGATGTATATTATAAAACCTAATCACTAAAAATAAAAAACAGAGATGTAATTATAAGCCAATAGTGGAATAAAATTAAATACTAAAAAAAAATCAAGTTGAAAGAGAGTAAGAAATGGGAAAATAACAGCAAAAAACATGGGAGAAATAGAAAACAAATAGCAAGTTAGTGACTAGAAACCCAATCATATAAAAGTATTTAATATAAATAATCAAATAATTCCAAATAAAAGTTGGAGAAAAAAGATAGGATTTTTAAAAAGTTAATACCCAATTATACTATGTTGTCTATAAGGGAAAAAGAGGGATATTTCATGATAAAGGAATCAAATCAATAAAACGTAACAATCCTAAATGAGTATGCACCTAATAATAATGGAACTTGAAAATATATAAAGTATGTAAAAACTAATAGAACAGAAAAGAGAATTAGACTAATTCACAATTGTGTTTAAATACTTAAACCCTCATCTCTCAGTAACAGACCAAACAAGGAGACAAAAAACATCAGTTAACAATATAGATGACTTAAAGAACATTAATAACCAACTTGGCTGCTTGACATATATAGAATATAATCCTAAGTGACATTTACAGAGTGCTCCACTCACCAACGGCAGAATACAATGTTTTAATTTTAGATGTAACATTCACTAATATAGACCATATTCTGAGCAATAAAATAAATCACAGCCAATTTTTCAACAATCAAAATCATACATCCTCTGAAAACCATGGAATTAAACTAGAAATCAATATCACAAATATATATGTATATGCAAAATTTCTACGTATATGAGTATTAATATAATTCTAAATAATCCAAGGTCAAAGAAAAATCACAATGGATGAGAAAATATTTTTAATTGAATAAAAATTTAAGAGAAGTGCTCAAAGGAAAATTTATAGTAAAAATTACATACTCACATAAGAAAAGAAAGGTCTCACTCAAATCAATATCCTAAGATTCCAACTTAAGAAACTAGAAGAACAAATTAAACCTGTAACAAGCAGAAAGAAGGTAAGAACAAAGATCAGGATTCAATGAGTTAGAAAAAAGTAAAATATTAGAGAAAAGAAATTAATGAAACCAAAAACTAGTTATTTCAAAAAACATCAGTAAAATTGATCAACTCCAACCAGACTAACCAAGAAAAAAACAGCAAAGTTACAAGACACCAACATCATAGATAGGGTATTCAGTGCAGATTCTACAAACATTAAAAGAATAGAGGAATATGAACAACTTTATGCCAACAAATTCTATAACACAGATGAAAATGCCAAATTCCTTCAAAAACACACACTAAGAAAGTTCATTCAAAATTGATTATATAATCTGAATAGCCCTGTGTGTATTAAATAAGTTGAATTTATAGTTTAAAAGCTTCCTACAAAACAAAACAAAAAAAGCCTCTAAACACAGATGTATTCTCCGGTGAATTCTTCCATACTTTCTAATATCAATTCTACACAAAGTATTCCAAAAAAGAGAAGATATAACACTTTCCAAGTTATTACAGTAGGCTAGGAATACCCTGAAAGTAAAATCAGATAAAGATATTAAAAGAATAGAAAATACAAACGACTATCCTCCATGAATATAGATTTATTTTAAAGATTCTTAACAAAGTATTAGAAAATCAAATACAGCTATATAAAATAAGGTAAAACATCAAGACCAAGTAAGACTTACATAAGCAACGGAAGTCTGATTCAACATTCAAAAATCAAGCAATGCAAACAGCTGACTGTATCAACAAACTAAAAAAAGAAAATCATATTATCTCAATAGAAATAAAATAGCCAAAAACCTATGAAGTCCTTAGAATTAAAGTTGAAACAACTATTACAAATAAAGTATTAAAATATTTCTGAAGTATAAAAAAATAATATATGAGCAAACATAAGAAATCTACAACTTGAATCAGGATGTTATAATACACTAAAAATAACATGTTAATTGTCCATAGATTACATACAACAATTAAAATCACGAGAGGGTTTTTGTGAACTATTTTTCCTGATGGATAAAATATTCATTAAATTTGAATTTTCTTTACAATCTGAAAATATTAAGAAAAGTATCTGAAAAAGAAAAAACTCAGGTAGTATCACAGGATAGATATATGAGAATATAAGACATGACAATGGTGGGATTTATATTTACTGGGGACAATGGTGCTGATACAATGGACTAGCGATGCATCTAAAAGTAAGTAAAAGTGAATCCCTCTCTCACCAAATACAACTAAAAATTTCAAGTGAATTAAAGATAGGACCAAAGTGGAAAAAAAATTAAATCTAAGTGTGGAAAATTACATGTCTATTTTATCAAAGAAAAAAACCTTAACGAGAGAGAGACCAAAGAGAAACAATTATATAAAAATTTTAAATGTTATATACCAAAAAATACCTCTTAGACAGATGAGAGATTAGTTCTGAAAAAAAAAACTTGCAATGAGATACAAAAAAAAAAAAATGTTAGCAGCTGTAATACATAATGAACTCGCACAAAAGGACAACAACCAAATAGAAAAATGGACAAAGAATGCCACAGAGCAGTTCTAGAAGAACAATTCCAATTAACCTACAAATACAGGAAAAGAGATGTTCAAGGTCACTAGTAGTTAGGAAATACTAATTTAAATTAAGAAGGTACCATCACACAACAATCAAACTGGGAAAGTGTCAACTACTGCTGATCGAGCTTCAGGGAAAGAGTTATTGCCTAAAACTGCTGGGAAAAACATGAACTGGTATCGCCTCACCCCTCTTTTTAAAGAACGTGGCAACACTGAAACCGTAATAGTACTCTGGGAATCTAACTCACAGGTCATCAGAGTATAGATATAAAAATATTTATTGCAGTAGCAGTTTTAGTGGCAAAATGGAAACAAAGTATAACCCATCAATAAGTTAATGGTTAGACTATGAAGTAAACATACTTTGAAATATTATGCAACAGTTGCTTTTTTTTCGG